>JAKCPI010016311.1:0-30077 GCA_023213315.1 Euborellia annulipes | reverse complement strand
TTAAGACATTTATTCAACTTGAAATACATAATTCATGTTTACATTTATTTTTATACTGACTTCGAGCCATCTTGCTCCCAATCAGGTAACCGCGTTTTCTTCCATCTTCTGATATTTCGTTTTGCCCACGGTTGTATAAAGGAAAAAACTTGTAAAAAAAAACCTTTTCATTTTTGTATAAAAAATAAAAGTTCAAAAGGTAAATTGCATAGCAAAAAGAATATATAAAAATTAAGAGTATGTATAGATTCAATTTTGATTGTAGATTTCCGAGATGAGAGGATTTTCGTGGAGCCGAGCTTTTGTGGTGAACCTGTTAGTGAGTTTTTCGAGGTGTTCTTCGAGGGATTCAATATCTAAGCCAACCCTGATGATGTGGTTATTGATGCCGGGTGGTGGGTCTGCGATTATCCGGAGTATTTTGGATTGGATCCTTTCGAGCTGCAAGAGAGATGACCGGGAGATGTGGGGGAACCAGACTGGAGCTGCGTATGTGATGAGTGGCCGGATTACTATTTTGTAGAGGATGAGCTTGCTTTCCAGAGGAAGTAGGCTTTGACGTTTGAGGAGCGGCCAGAGGATGCTGAGTGACTGCTGCGCTTTTGCTTTAGCTTTCTTTATGTGTGTTGCCCAGTTGTTTCTCCTGTCAAGAAAGGCTCCAAGGTATCGGACTGAGGGCTGCCATTTCAAGGAGTGGTCTTCTATTGTTATGCGTGTGTGGAGGTATTTTCGCTTTTTTGTGAAGAGTATGGCTTCAGATTTGTCCGGATTTGTTTTGAGGCGCCAGTCTTTGAAGTAATTTATTATTTTTGATGTCTCCTCTTGGGTTCTTCGCACTAAGCATTTGAAGTTCTTATTTGAATAATATATTGCGGTATCGTCGGCGAATTGAGCGATGTGCGCAAAGTCCAGCTTAGGCATGTCGGATGTGTAGAGGGCGTAGAGAAGGGGCGATAAGAGCGCTCCTTGAGGAACTCCGGCGCAGATGGAATGCCAGTCGGATTTTGTGTTGTTGATTTTTACTCGGAATTGTCTGTCCATTAAGAAGTGTGCGATGAGTTGGCATAATGGTTCGGGAAGGCCAAGGAGATATAGTTTAGAAGCCAGAGGGAGGTGTGGGACGCTGTCAAATGCTTTGGAGATGTCGAGCAGAACCATTGCAGTTGCCTTTTTTAGCCGAAGTCTATTTTTTATGAAATGATTTATCCGGGCTACTTGTTGGACGGCTGAGTGAGCTTTTCGGAAGCCGAATTGGAAGTTGGGGAGGAGGTTGAGGTTTTGCGTTTCCTGTTCGAGCCATTTGAGTATGAAAGATTCAGCGAGTTTACCGAGGACTGGCAAGAGGCAGATAGGTCTGTAGTTGGTCGGTTGAGTTTTGTCCTTTCCTGGCTTGGGGATGGGGATAATTTCTGCTTGTTTCCATTTTGAAGGAAAGTGGCCTAGGTTTAGGATGGCTTCGAAGATCTTGGCAAGATAAAGCACTGCTTTACCTGGCAAAGATTTAACGAATATAGGAAGTATCCCATCTGGACCTGGAGCTTTTCTGGTTTTTATGTTTTTGATGGCTTCTCGAACATGCTTGGGTTTAATTTGCTTGATTGTGTCTTGTTCCTGCCGTTTGTCGAGTTCTTGTGCCACTTTTTTCTTAAGGTACCTGTCTGTCGTTTTGGATTTTTCTGTGTTGGTGAATTGTTTTTCGAAGGCTTTGGCTAGTATATTTGCCTGGTGATGTGGTGAGTATTCTAAACCATCGGGACCGTTTAAGGGGCCTATGATTGTTTTCCGCCTTCTCAGTCTTCTTGAGAACTGCCATAGAGAACAATCTATGTGCGTGAGATCGGAAATTCTTTTCACCCACAGAGTTTGCCTCCATTCAGCAACGGATTCTTTGATTTCTCGAGAGAGGTGGTTCATGTGTTGACGGGATTGGTTTAGCCGGTGTCGTTGCCACTCTCTTCTTGCCCTATTTCTATTTTTTATGAGAGCTTTTATTTGTTCTGGAAGTAGGTCGCCTGATGGGGTGGTAGATTTTTTTGGAATGTAGGAGGCTGCTGCTGTTGTGATAGCGTCTGTGACTTTGTCCACTGCTGTTTCAAGGTCTTCGGGGGTTTGGATTGGGAAGAATTCTAGTTTCTGACATATTTGGTTTCTGTATTGTTTCCAGTTGGCGTTGCGTAGATCCCACTTGGTGTGTTTGTTTGATATGATTGGTTTTTCTATTTCTGTTAGTATAGGATTGTGGTCGGAATCAAGTTCGTGTAGATTTAGAGTGTAAACTTCAGAATTTGGTAATCCTTTCACTATTGTCAGGTCCAGTGTGCTGGGGAGAAAGTTTGGGTTAGGCGGATATCTGGTTGGCTCGTTCGGGTAGAAAATTTCGAGGTTGTGTCGAGAGGTAAAATCGATTAGTTTGCGACCATTACTATTTTCCCTTATGCATCCCCATTCATTGTGCTTTGAGTTCAGGTCACCCATTAGTATGACTTTATTGCCTATGGAAAAGAGTGTTGATAAATCAGCTGGTTCAAGTGGCCGGGAGCGTGATGGTGAATTGTATGCACTAGCTATGATAATACGTCCCATTGGAGAGTCGATGGATGCTGCCACTGCCTCTAGGTGGTCGAGTTCGGGGATAGGCTGGTAGACCGGGTTTAAATTCTCGTGAATGGCAAGGAGGACACCTCGTTTTGGGGGGACTCCGTCCTTTCTAAAGACTTTATAACCTGGCAACCATATTCTTATTTGTGGATTGAGTTGTGTTTCACAGAGAGCTATGCAGTGGATATTTTTGGTTCGGCTTATGAGTTCAATTAGTTCTGTAGTTTTATATCGGAGTCCGTTTGAGTTCCATTGTAAAATTCTTATTTTGTTTTGTGTAGCCATTATTTAAAAATAGATATAATCCCATCCAATATGATTTGCCATTTGTCGGCACCTTGTGCTTTATTTACTGTTTGCAGTAAGGAGAATATTTTTTTTAATGGTGTTTATTATGTCTGTGTTTTTTAGAAAATCCATCAATTCGTGTAGGAGGTTTCCAATTCCGAGGGATTCAGTAGCCGGTGGTGGGCGTGGCCAAGTTGGTGGTGCGGAATTAGGTTTTGGCGTGCTTGTACCAAGTTTTGGGTAGTGCTGGTGATTGCTGGTTGGTGGCGGGATTGCCCCGGGGACGGGTAGTGGCGCGCTACTTTGGATTTTGGATTTCACAAGTTGCTCCCTCTGTTCTATTGCCCTCTTCACAGCTGGACACTCTTTGGAGTTTGCCCAGTGCGGCCCGTGACAGTTGGCGCATTTGGGCTCTGCAGCATTACAGCGGGAGTTCTCATGCCCCCTGCCGCATTGGATGCACCTCTCTGCGCCCCTACAGGTCCTGGATGTGTGATTGAAACCTAGGCAGCGGAAGCACTGGATGAAGGTGGAATTGTTCCTGTATTTAGCCCATGTGATGCATGTGTAACATAGCCGGTTTATTTTGTATATTTCCTGTACTGGGGTGCCAGCGGGAAACATACATATGTAGAGGGGAATGTAGCTGTTGGTTTCCTTTTGTTTTAACTGCACTATTTTGGTGGGAGGAAAATTCTTTTGAGCGAGTTCATTGTATATGTCTTCAACTGCGGTGCCGTTGCTTAGCCCTTTTAGGACGAGTTTAGTGAGGGCCTCGCCTGGGAGGGGATACGTGTGGAATGGGACATTGCTTTTCTCTAAGAATGTGTTTACTGTCTTGTGGTCCTGTTCTGATGAGCAAAGAAATATCGTTTTTTCTCTTGTGCATTTGATGTCAACATTGGAGGAGGTTATGTTGTTTATTTTTTTGAAAAACATTGAGGGGTTATCCAGGTGCCTATGGATGATTATAGGGGGGATTCTTTTTGGTTTATTAATCTTATTTTGGTTCATTTGGGCGCTATTTGAGACCGACGGCTCATCGTCTTCGTCTATAGTTAATGAATCAAAGGAATTATTTACCTGCACGTTATATAAAATTTCCGACTCCTGGCTTGTTCCAGCTTGCGGCTCAGCACTCCTTTGCTTTTTCGGTAAGGAGGTGATGACAGGTGAATTCAATTTTGTTTTTCCTTTGGAAACCGGGGTTTTTGATGTCGGTGGCTTGAGGGGCCTCGTCCGGGCTCGCCCGGTTGCCGGGCTCAGCTTCAACGACATTAAGCAATTTATTTAGAAGGATTTGTTAAAAGTTTATATAACACGATGAAATATTAGAACAATTAAAGGTATTAAAACAAATAGATAGAATAAAATAAAGCGATTAACTAGTTAAAATTAATAAATAGCTCGAGCGCGAATAAACAACTTCTTGGTTACGTTCACGGCGTACTCGATCCTAAATTCTAATTTAGATAAAATTTATTATTTATATGATTAATTATAGAATAATAAATGTGAGATTTAATTCAATTTTGAATTTTCATCTGAACTAAGAAACTAAATGAAGGATTTTTATGGGCTTTTTTTTTAAAGCGAATAAATTCCGTAAAAAGGAGTTTTAGTTACTCGTACTAGGGCCGTAGTCGCTGGTATTTAAATAATACTAGCTGCCCCGCCCGCCTGCGGCGGACCATCGCCTTTTCTTAATTATGAAAAGAATATTATTACTATGTCTTCCAATCCAGTGCCTGATTGAGGATTTGTTTACATTCATAGAATACACAAATGCAAAGATCTTAAATATTTCTCTATACATTTCCTATGGGAGAAATCGTAACTTTAGGAATTAATAACTCAAAAAGTTACAGGAATTTCGGGACCCGAGTATTTTTCCGGGACTCTCCATAACGTTCTGTATAAGACTGCAAAATTTCGTTTCAAAATTCTAACGGGAAGTTGGTCAAACAGAGCGTGACAGACGGACACTCCGCAATTATTATATAATAGATAATTTTTTTTTTAAGATCTTTGTCGGCATCGGAGGCCATTTAGACCCTATCTCTATTTACTTCAATTTATTGGCAGCCAATTAAATTGAAATAAATTTGTGTCGCATGAGACGGGAAAATGAACCTTTGACCCCCTAGCACAAGAGGCGAATAATCTACAAGTGTTTTCAGAAATCTTGCCATAAATTATTTGTATTCAGTCGATAATTTTGCAGAAACTCTTTTTAATAAATAAATGAAGACAAATTTATTGTCAAAGGTTTTAGGCCAAATCACGCCGTTTCGATTTTGCCTTCTTCAGAACTTTTTTTAAAAAGGTTATTTAAAATTAGACAAGGATATTAATAATTACAATCTATTTTACATTGGCATCCGTGTGATTATTGTAAAATATAGTAAGAGAAAAATAATTGTGTATATAATAGCGCGCTCATATGTTGAATGTGCCGTTCTCTGGTGATCGCGACAGTTTCTTTATTCAGAATTGCTTTAATTAAAAGTGCTTTTTAACGTTTTATTTATTTTAGATTTAATTACAACAAAGAATTCGCTTTTTGTTGTTGTTGTTGTTGTTTATTTATTTATCCAAAGTCAGTCAGTAGTCAAAGTTGAAAGAATTTGCGGAATGTTTAGTGCGCAGGCGCCAGTCTGATCAAGAATGTGCACTTTAATTGCAAATTTATATGCATAATAATAATAATAATGGAATCACAAAGACAAAGATAAAATTTTGATTAAGTTAAAAAAAAAAATCCGTCAAGTAGTTCCAGAGTTCTTAAATTAATATTATTAAATCTCAATTAGGGAAATTGAATATTTAAAAGATAAAAAAAATATATATATTCTACTTTTATATTTATTCGTTTATTTCTTCAATTCATATAAAATTTAATATTTACATGATTAATTATAAAATAATAATTGTGAGATTTAATTCAAATTTTTTCATCAATTTCCACACATGGACTCTGAAACTAAATGAAGGATCTTTATGGGCATTTTTTTTAATGTATAAATCGATGTCGAAATTTTGATAGAAATACACGTTTTGAGCCCAAAAAAAGGAACAAAATATTTCAAGAACCAAAAGAGCTATGAGGTTGAAATTTTATATTTAACTTAAATACAACTCTGGCAAGTGACGCGAAGGTTTTAAATAAAATCAGCCAAAGAGTACTAATACTTTACCGATGTACTTTTTTAGTTTTTTTGTAGATTGTCTCAAAATTTGCATCAATGATTTCTATTAAAACACATAGAAATCAATTATTTTTAGATGCTCTTTAAAATGTATATTCTCATTTTGTCCTCAAAATTGTTTAAAGCACACCTTACTCTTGTACTGTATTTCACAAGAGAAATAGTTAGCATGTTAACAAAATTTACTACTAAAGTTACTAAATTTTACATGGTGATTTAATTAAATATATGATGACAGCAAAAATCTGGTGTGACAAGTAGAGAACAAAATCTGGTGTGACAAGTAGAGAACAAAATCTGGTGTGACAAGTAGAGAACAAAATCTGGTGTGACAAGTAGAGAACAAAATCTGGTGTGACAAGTAGAGAACAAAATCTGATGTGACAAGTAGAGAACAAAATCTGGTGTGACAAGTAGAGAACAAAATCTGGTGTGACAAGTAGAGAACAAAATCTGGTGTGATAAGTAGAGAACAAAATCTGGTGTGACAAGTAGAGAACAAAATCTGGTGTGGCAAGTAGGGAACAAAATCTGGTGTGCCAAGTAGAGAACAAAATCTGGTGTGATAAGTAGAGAACAAAATCTGGTGTGACAAGTAGAGAACAAAATCTGGTGTGGCAAGTAGAGAACAAAATCTGGTGTGCCAAGTAGGAAACAAAATCTGGTGTGCCAAGTAGAGAACAAAATCTGGTGTGACAAGTAGGGAACAAAATCTGGTGTGACAAGTAGAGAACAAAATCTGGTGTGACAAGTAGAGAACAAAATCTGGTGTGGCAAGTAGGGAACAAAATCTGGTGTGATAAGTAGAGAACAAAATCTGGTGTGACAAGTAGAGAACAAAATCTGATGTGACAAGTAGAGAACAAAATCTGGTGTGATAAGTAGAGAACAAAATCTGGTGTGACAAGTAGAGAACAAAATCTGGTGTGACAAGTAGGGAACAAAATCTGGTGTGACAAGTAGAGAACAAAATCTGGTGTGACAAGTAGAGAACAAAATCTGGTGTGGCAAGTAGGGGACAAAATCTGGTGTGACAAGTAGAGAACAAAATCTGGTGTGACGAGCAGAGAACACAAGAGAAAGTTGTGTGCTGTACAACTTACAGACACACCATGATTTTTATTATTTAAAACAATTTTTTCATTAAAAAATAAATAATACTGAATAAACATTTATTTATTTGTTTTTTTCCGCAGAATTGATGAGTGTCTAGTACATCACACAACAAATGAGGCGAAAAGGGGGATAATATTCCCAAATTAAGATGGGGTCAAAGGGGGGGGGGGTGAGAGGGACCTTTTACGAATATTTCCACTTGACAGCAAACAGACAGAGGATATTCGCAATTTCAAAAAAATTCTTGAAATTTCGTTCTTTCTTGTTATTTATTTCTTCTCTCTCTGTCTCTGTCTTGATTTTTACCTTTTTGTCTTCTATATACGTAAAATAAAAATGTTTTTTTTTTCTTCTCTTTTTTCTCCCCTTATAAATAAATCCGCCGGCGCCTCAATTAGTTACGTGAAAACAAAAGAAAAGCAAAGCAAACAAAGAATGCCTTCTTTCTTTCTCTCGCTCTTTTATCTTTTGTTTGTTCAACTCAAAAAACGGTGGTACAGCACGCAGCACGCAGAGAGAGATGCGAGTGTTCCCTCTCAGTCACTCCAGATTTTAGATTTTGTTTTCAAAATATTTTTGACATCACGCTTGGTATATTTTATAAAATAAAAGGATTTTTATTATATTATACTAGCTGCGCGAGCTATATAGGGTAAGAGAAAGCAAAAATCTGGTGTGACTGATCGCCTTCCTTCGGTAATCTGTGCTTGTCAAACCAGATTTATTTTCCTATGAAGCACAAGAGTAAAGTGTGCTTCAGACAATTTTGAGGACAAAATGAGAAAATACATTTTAAAGAGAATCTAAAAAATAATTGATTTTTGAATTTTAATCTAATTCGTTGAAGAAAAAACTGAAAAAGTGCATCAGTAAAGTACTAGTACTCGTTGGCCGATTTTGATCAAAAACTTCGTGTTACGTGCCAGGGAGGTGGTGACCTTAAATATAAAATTTCAACTTCCTATCTCTTTTCGTTCTTGAGATATTTTATTCACACACACAGACAGACCATGTCGCGAAAACCACTTTTTTTGATTCAGGGGACCTCAAAACGTGTATATCCATCAAAATCTCGACATCGACATAAATTCAATACTTTCTCTCTATATATTAACATATATAAAGAGAAAGTAAAAAAGTCAATTAGTTTCTGAGTTAATAAAAAGAAAATTTCAAATTAAATCTCACAATTATTATTCTCTAATTAGTCATATTAAATTTATAATTTCATTGAGGACTTTTTAGTGGTGGCTTAAAAAACGTTCCCTTCATCAGCACTTGAGAATTTTATCAAACAACTTTTTCTAAGAATTAAAATAAAAAAAAAAAAAAAAAAAAACACACACACCCTTTTTCCCAACAACTAGCGTTGTTTGTTTTTTAATGTCTTAATTTCGTTGATCGATCAATCATCAATCCCTGGTCGTTATTTCCGGTGCCTTATGGTCCCCCCCCCCCGGTCTCACTTTATACGAGCACACTATCGATATTGCTTAATTATAAATAAAAAAAAAGGTCCGATAATAATTTAGGTTAGAAAATCAAACAGAACAGAGTGAGAGGTGGGGTCAATCATCAACCAGCCCTAATTTCTCACTCCCCGCCCCCCCGCCCCCTCCGCCCATTGAGCATTTTCACAGGGATCGATTTACTTAAAATTTCAGTTAATGATAGGTTTGATGGCCGCTTGGCCAACAAAACCCAATTCAAATAAGGAGAAGGCAACAATAACAACTTGATCTATTTTAATCAATTATCTCAAAGCGCCATCAAATATGCAAACTAATTTTATTGTATAGGCCGAGATGACAATCAAAGGTGAAAAAGAATATCGCCCCCCCCCCCCATGCTAGTTAAATATGTTTTCAACAGGTCTAATCTCTAAAAACAGACGTTAACAATCAAATGGGTGTTAAAAAGTAATGTGAAAACAATCAGCGTTAAAAAATGCTATTCAAAATGCACTTCCTTGCCTCAAATAGCTATTCTGTAAGCCAGAGCTCTAACATTTAGTAAATAGTGTTAAAAATTAATGCCATGTCTAGGGGGTGCCTTTAATATTTTAACGTCGTGTTTAAAATAAACATGGCGTCCTTAAACCTAAAAAGTAGTAGCTTTGAAATAAAATGTTATGTTAACGTCGCTGTTAAAATTTTGTTTAGAGAATAGCATTTTTTTTTAACTCTATTGTTTCAACATTACTTTTTAACACCCATTTGTTTATTTTAAATTTTAACGCCTGTTTTTAGAGAATAGACCTGTAAATGTGTTTTGAACATGGCGATGTATCGTCTGAAATCATCACCATGAAATTTTCTATACATTGGAAAAAACCCCATGAAAATCCGACAAGTAGTTTCCGAGTTATAAAGAGAGAGAGATTTAAAAATTTAAATAATTAAATCTCACAATTATTGTGCTATAATTAATTATAGATGAAATTCAATTTGTTACTTCTTATTGAAAATTATTAAAATATTTTTAATTTAAAATTTAAAAAAATAATTAGCCAGTTTAATATAAATCCTTAATTACAGAATAATAATTGCGAGATTTAATTAATTAGATTTCTAATTCCTTCCATTGCATCAACTCGGAAACTACTTGACGCATTTTCTTGGGATTTTTTGCAATCTGTAGAAAAATTTGCGCTGATTGTTTTAGAATAGTTTTTTATTTGGAGAAAAAATAAAAACAAATTAAATTATTTAATATAATTATAATTTAAATAAAAGGTAAGAAAAATTAAAAACACTAGGTATTAAGATTCAAGAATAGAGTAAATGTCCAATTTGTAAATTTCAATTAATAGCCTACGTATATATACAGCAGCAACTACGTAATAGTAAGCAAAGCAAAGCAAAGCAGCAGCACCTTTCTCTCTTCATTTATCAACGTCTCTCTTCTTCCTCTTTATTTGTGATCGATCACCAAGTTAATTCAAACAAAAAAAAAACACTTCAACATCAAAATTCATTATGCAAAATAGAAGTTGATTTGTTGGTTGTTGTTGTGGTAAAAGCAAATGAGATTTATTCAAATTAGAAAGAGTTGGTAAGTCAAGCAACGGCTAGGTGGCCAGGAGGAATCAGTATGTGGAACGGTCCCCGGTATTGAGGCTAAATAAATAAGCAAAAGAGAGAATTGTGAGTGATCCAAATCGGTTTCCCAAAAGCCGTAAACACCCTAGCTAACAAAAAACGTTTTTAGGTTGGTTCCTTATGATAATAAGGGCCTTAAGGGTTAATATTTCCATTTCCTATTTGTGCCTGTATTGTAAGTGGAATGCAGCAAAGTATGAAAATTGAAGCGCGCCCCAATCTCCGTTATTATATTGGCTTCTCTCACCTCTATTTTGTCCAATTGGTGAAAAGATTTATGTCCCAGTTAAGGGCCAGAGTTAATGTCTTCATCACACCCGACGGATGGATGGGTCTCTCTCTCTCTCTTATTAAGGTGGCCAAGGTAGACGATTGTTTGTAGAGAAGCGCCCCTCATAATCATCCTCTTCTTCTTCTTCTTCTGAAGCCAAAGAATACTACTAGGCTACTTTGTTAGTTTTTTCGATTTCTATTCTTGGGTATAAGGTGCCTGATTAGAAAAATATCCTTTTTTTAGAGATATTAAATGTTATTAAAAAAATGTGGCTCTTATTTTGAATTTTCAAAATTTGTAAGGCCTTAGTACTCAAAATCGTGGTGCCACATGGTTAAGAGTTTAATTACTGGTGCCGGGTTGCAAGTAAACAGTTCTATAAATATCTAACAGTCTGTTAGTAAACGAGTCATTCATTTCATTTCAAATCAACACAGCTCTCAACCCGACCATCTCCGATTTTGATGAAATTTGGTGTGTTCATTGTACATGATGAGAGAATGAAAAATGCCAAATTACAGAACTGTAGCACAAGTAGAACAAAAGTTATGGCCCCCCAAAATTTCGGAAAATTTCAAAATCTTTGCAGACAAAAACGGCTGTAACTTCTGTTCTAATAAAGATAGAACTATGAACCAAGTATTTTTGGAAAGGTCTTGAAACTAGCTTTAAAATGATGTACAACATGATCACATTCCAACAATGAAAATAATTAAGGTCATTGACTTTAACCTTTGACCTTGAATATCTCAAAGCATGTCACCTCCAAAATTGATGAAAAAAATATATATGCTTCCTCATTTTACGATAAACAACATATTAAAATTTCATTTTGGGACCACATTGGGATTCGGAGATAAAATTCTTATGTAGAGCTATCTGATGCAAAAAAGCAATACAAAGCATATGTTGAGTGCAAAAGAATTGCATAAAATATTAACCAATCACAGTTAAGCTGAAAATCTGAATAGGTCATAGGCGTCAGACGTGGGGGACATGGGGGGAGCAGAGGACATCCCCCCCCCCCGGGATTATCCAGGGGAGGAAGCCAAAATCTTATATATCTGGTAGTTGGTTAGCCTATATTACACAGGGCAACAAAAAGGACCTTTTTTATGTTGACTGAGAATTTGAATCTATTTCTGGGTATTCGGGTCGCAATGATTCCAAAAATGCCATCAGTTTTGCCCCATCACGTCAGATTTTAGAGCTATAGAGAAAACAAAATTTAATAGAAAATGTCCTCTAAAGCGGCTCTAATTTTATATCACCTGTTTTTTTAAGGCAACACCCTTTAAAAATATGCAGATAGTTATTATACATATAAATTGTAAGTTTCATCCCAATCGGACGTCATTTAGACGTCCCGCAAACGGTTTAAATTTTAGAAAAATCGAATTTTTTCAGTTGTTTTTGCTTTGGTCACCCCTAATACAATTTTGGGTATCCCTGAATGAAAAAAAAATATATTTACGATATTCTATGGTTCTTTGGCTTTATAAAAATTATTCATTCGTAAAAATCTGTTAAGGGAAATTATGTACAAAAAAGTCAGCAAAGGAAAACACAAGTACACTCACGGGTCGGAAAAAATGAACTTTGTTCAAATGAACGTTTTTGTTCATAATTTCCTAATACTGCTAATACTTTATTGATGTACTTTTTTAATTTTTTCCAATTTTATAAAAAAAAAATAACGACCGAGCTCTGGCTCGGTCAACCCGGAACTAATTAATAATCAGAGTTGGCAAATTTTATCCCGCCTAGTATAATACATGGATAAAACTACCAAGGATAAAACTAGGCCGATGTAAAAAAAAAAAAAACTGTAAAAAAATAACTCCCTGGAAAAAAAAAAATCTGGTGTGACTGGCGCACAGCACACAACTTTCTCTTACCTTCGGTAATCGAAAGTTGTGTACTGTGCTTGTCACACCAGATTTTTTGTGTCGACATGTATTTAGTTTCCGACAGTAGGGTACATTCGATTTTCAAGATGTAAAATTTATAAGTATAGCGAAATATTTATATTTTGATACCATGGCAACCATTTCTCCTATCTTTTCTATGGAGTACAAGAGTAAAGTGGTCTTCAGAAGATTTCAATCACAAAATGAGAATTTACATTTTATAGAGAATCTAAAAAATAATTGATTTTTGAATTAAAAAAAAAATCGTTGGAGCAAATTTTGAGAAAATCGAAAAAACTGAAAAAGTGCATCAGTAAAGTACTAGTACTCTTTGGTCGATTTTGTTCAAAAGCTTCGTGTCACGTCTCAGGGGGGTGCCTAACTTAAATATAAAATTTCAACCTCCTGGCTCTTTTCGTTCTTGAGATATTTTGTTCACAGACACACAGACACACACACACCCACCCACAGACAGACCATGTCGCGAAAACCACTTTTTTGGATTCAGGGGACCTCAAAACGTGAAGATCCATCAAAATCTCGACATCGAATTTTTGACATGAATCCAATACTTTCTCTCTATAGGCCTATATATATTACATATATACATAGGTAAGAGAAAGTAAAAAAAAAAAAAAAACAGGTTAAAAAAAAAATAAATGAATTATATTTGAATTTCCTTTCTCGTCGGGTTTGCGCAAACCCATCCGAGTTTTATACAGTTATATCCTCGATATCTGTATAAAACTTCAAAATCATGTATAAAACCTAGCTATGTTAATAATATCGTTTAACACGTATTGAAAATTAAAGGAAACCGAACTAAATTAATGCATTTTTATTAGGAACCGACTGAATATTCGGTTTCAGTTACGGTTTCGGCCCAAAAGTAGCCGAAACCTGAGTCTGAAAAGATGGTATGAGACTCGCATGCAAAAAAAAAAAGGTCCAAATTTATTTGCACTTGAGGGAGAAAAAAAAATTCAGTCTCCTAAAAAAAATAAAATGGATTTTCACGGAGGGAAAAAAAATTTCAAAAAAAAAAATCTGGTGTGACTGGCGCACAGCACACAACTTTCTCTTACCTTCGGTAATCGAAAGTTGTGTTCTGTGCTGTCACACCAGATTTTTGTGTCGACATATATTTAGTTTCCGCCAATATATTAGAATTAAAGATGTCAAATTTATAAACATGGGAAAATATTTATATTTTGTTACCATGGCAACCATTTCTCCTATCTTCCCTATGAAATACAAGAGTAAAGTGGGCTTCAAACAATTTTGAGGGCAAAACGAGAATATACATTTGAAAGAGCATCTAAAAAATAATTGATTTTTGAATTTTAATCAAAATCGTTAGAGCGAATTTTGAGAAAATCGAAAAAAACTGAAAAAGGTACATCAGTAAAGTACTAGTACTCTTTGGCCGATTTTGATTAAAAGCTTATTTTTCCGGTCCGGGGGGGGGGTGTTTAACTTAAATATAAAATTTCATCCTCCTAGCTCAATTCCTTCATGCTTAAAATTGAACACACACACAGACACACAGACACACACACAAGACAGACCATGTCGCGAAAACCACTTTTTTGGATTCAGGGGACCTCAAAACGTGAAGATCCATCAAAATCTCGACATCGAATTTTTGACATGAATCCAATACTTTCTCTCTATATATATATTACATATATACATAGGTAAGAGAAAGTAAAAATTAAAAAAAAAGAAGGCCGACAAAATTGCATTAATCCGCCACTGCTCTCATGTTGATACAAACACTAAATTAATTCAAAATTCAAAAAGGTCATCTTTAGTTTAAAGACTATTTTACCGACTTTCGTGCAATTTAACGAAGGGTTTAAAGAACAACGTTGCTATCCAGAAAAATAAAATTTTTTTTAAGGTAGCCTCAATAACCGGATGGTTACAAGAGGGAGAGAGAGAGGGAGGGATGTTTTTTTTCCCTCCCCATAATATGATGGCCTGTTCACGCCTGCGGTGACGAAATTTGCCCAAATAAATCATCAAAAACTCAAATATTGAATTGTGGAGCTGAGAGAAGAAATTTCTATATTCTTTATAATCGCTTTTCGTGTTAGTTGTTTGTCTTGAAAGATTTATTATTTAAACACCTTAAAAAAAAAAAAAAAGACTACGTTAAATCACAAAGTCGGAATTTTTTTGTTACCTGTTTTATAATTTGTTTATTTAAACAAAAATCGGGAACAAATATTATTTGTTGCCAAGGGCGGATTGAAAAGTTATTTAGAAATCATGGAAGCAATTGAACGATAATTAAAAATAAATTCATATAAAATTTAATATTTATATGATTAATTAGAGAATAATATTTGGGGGATTTAATTTGATATTCAATCTTTAATTTTCATATGGACTCTGAAACTAAATGAAGGATTTTTATGGGCATTTTTTTTTTAATGTATAAATTCTATTATTACCTCTATAAAGAATAAGTAATAGCCATAAAAAGAACTCATTTTTTATTAAAATTCGATGTCCAAATTTTGATAGAAATACACGTTTTGAGCTAAAAAAAAAAAAAAAAAAGGAAACAAAATATTTTAAAAACGAAAAGAGTTAGGAACATTGAAATTTGATATTTAACTCGTAGCGTGCTAGAGTGTGGTACTTCTCTGGTCACGGGGAGTTGTAATCAGGGTGAGTTTTGTAATCTGCTTCGCTTTTTTTATTTAAGAGGGTTGTTGCCCAATTGAAAATTATATATATTTTTTTTTTATAATTTTTTTATATTAAATTCTTTTTTTTTGTATAATTCTTTTTTTTATTTATTTTTTTTTTTTTATATATAAAGGAAATGGCTCAGGGAAAGAAAATTCGAAATTATGGCGAATATTTGAGTTTATTATATATTATTTTTTAATTATAAGGAGTGTGTGAGCCGTGATTAAAAGATTAAAAGCCAAAAGGGAGGGAAGGATAAGGAGGTTTTCTTCTTGGTTGAGAATCGGACGTTTCGGTCGCCGCTGGTCGACCTTCGTTCGAATCAGAAGTTGACCGGCTCTCTTGATTGAAGATGATGACGATTATGATGATGGCGGCACCAGCAATCAATAGGCGTCGTCGAAAAGTGGGGCCCGTACTGGATGGCGGTTGACCCAAGCGTAGTATCTTCTAAGTGGGGTCCGCAAAGGCTGGCTGGATGACCCGAGAGTGAGTGTGCTTTCGTTCGTCTTCCTTGGCTTCCTCTGCCTCGTTCGGGATGTAGGTAAGGGTGGGGGGATTTCGGAATATGGCTTGTTAATTATTAATTAAATATAACATTTTGGCTCTTTCTATGAAATTACACTTTTTAAATCAATTTTTAATTGCGAATCTGAGGATTAACTAAGAATTTGATATTAATATAATAAAATTATTATAAAATTTAGTTAATCTTCAGATAAGCATATAAGTTGAAAATAACATTCCAAAAAATTTTCTAAATAAAAAAAATACAATTATATATTCAATGAAAATGATTTAATTTATATTTATAATCTTCAACTGGGCAAAAAAAAAAAAAAAATAAAAGATAAAAATGATAATTGATAATTAATAAAGTAAGAAAATTTAATAAAAATTATTTAATACTGACCAAAGCCCCCTTCGGCGGGGGCTTTCCCTAGCCGGGGGCTCGCCCCCTGGACCCCCTTGCTCGCCTTCCCTTTTCATTTTTATAATATATAGATTATTTTAACGGTTAATTATTCATGAACTTAAGATTTTTGTGAATCATATCCTTTTCGGGACTCTCCCGTACACAGACAAAAAATTTTCGTCGATATTTTAGAATTCAAAATGTAAATAAATAAAAAAAATCGTAAACATGGGTAAATATTTATATTTTGTTACCATGGCAACTATTTCTCCTAATTTTTATTTTTTCTTATTTTAACGGTTAATTACTCATTAACTTATTGTTATTTGTGAAACAAAACCTGTCCGGGACTCTCACAAACATACACAGAAAATTTCATCATAATTGGTTCAGTCGTTTAGGAGGGTTCAGTCACATACACACGTACAGAAGAATTATATATATAAAGATAATTGCGTGAAACGCGGTTATATTGCGAACTTAAATAGGACTATGGCACGTGACACGAAGGTTTTAAATAAAATCAGTCAAACAGTACTAATACTTTACTGATGTGCTTTTTTAGTATTTTTTAAAATTCGCTTTAACGATTTTGATGCTCTTTTCTCATTTTGCGCTTGCAATCTTTTGAAGCACACTTTATTCTTGTACTTGATAGGAAAGTAAGTTTTACAACTTGAATTCTAATATTTCGGTGTGACAAGCACGGAACACAACCGAAGAGTAAGAGGAAGTTGTGTGCTGTGCGACCAGACTTTTTTGACTGCTATTTTTGTAAAATACGAAAAAAAAGAGGAAGTAGAGCATGTGTTTTTTTGTTTTCTAAAATAACAATCCTTTGGGCAAGCAAGCAGGTAGAATTTGTGTGATTTCTATTGACGAGAGAGAGAGAGGGTTGGTTGGTTATATGCTAGCTGCTGCTATTATTATTAGGGACTTTAATCACAAGGGATAAAACTACCGCCCCCTTGAATGAATGACTTTGTCTATTATTATTTCGTTTCGTATTTGTAGTTGATGATGATCACAGAACCAAGGGCTGAAAGAAAAAAGGGTGTGAATTGTGTCCAGTGTGAGCGACATGATGAACCCATTAAGGTGTAACATTTGACCCTCCCACTCTCTCTCAGAGAGCCTTTAATTCTCAACAAACACACACACACACACACACACACACACAAGAAAAAGAAGAAATTTCCTGAACAACAATCGAGATATTTTTTTTTTTATTTGATGCTATTGGTAGCCCTGATTCTAAAAATGCCATCAGGCATGCATTTTAATAGAAAATGTTCTCTTATTTTGAATTTTCTAGATTTTTTTTTAAGGCCCTTTGAAAATATGCAAATCGTTGAAATTCATAGAAATATAAAGTTTGAGCCCAATCGGAGTTGATTTAGACCAGTGATTTGGGCGATTTAGGTTTTCAGGGGGGACAATAAATAAGTGGGGGGGCGATTGGGGGGGGGGGGGGGCAATGAAGAAGATGGCCAGGATAGAAGAGGACAAAAAAATTGCCATAAAAATAAAATATTCTTAAGAATCCAATTCTAATCTAGAATCGAAACGTCACTTTTGATTTCATTAAATAAAAATTTACCGAAAAATTGAAATTTTCTTCATAAAAATAAAATTATTATTAGATTTCAAAAAGATTTGGGTGGAGATATAAATAATAAAAATCTTGCCTACTCCCCCCTAAGGTCAGGAGTCGTTTAATTTTTCCCATTAATTGTGGTTAATTTTATAGTTAGTAATAAATAATTACAAATAACTAAAAAAAAATTTCAACATTTTTATCACTATTTTTGCAGTTTTTGTTTTTATACACCGAACATGGGTAGTTTAAGGAAAACATTAATTATCTTTTCGAGATAAAATTAAATTTTATTTTCCAAGTTACAAGATAAAAAATCTGGTGTGACTGGCGCACGGCACACAACTTTCTCTTACCTTCGGTAATCGAAAGTTGTGTACTGTGCTTGTCACACCAGATTTTTTGTGTCGACATATATTTAGTTCCCGACAGTACGGAACATTCGATTTTCAAGATGTAAAATTAAAATGAGAATATACATTTTAAAGAGCAACTAAAAAATAGTTGATATATGAATTTTAAAAAAAATCGTTGGAGCAAATTTTGAGAAAATCGAAAAAAACTGAAAAAGTGCATCAGTAAAGTACCAGTACTATTTGGTCGATTTTGTTCAAAAGCTTCGTGTCACGTCCCATGGGGGTGTCTAACTTAAATATAAAATTTCAACCTCCTAGCTCTTTTCGTTCTTGAGATATTTTGTTCACAGACACACACACAGACAGACACACACACACACACAGACAGACCATGTCGCGAAAACCACTTTTTTGGATTCAGGGGACCTCAAAACGTGAAGATCCATCAAAATCTCGACATCGAATTTTTGACATGAATCCAATACTTTCTCTCTCTATATATATATTACATATATACATAGGTAAGAGAAAGTAAAAGCATTCCAGATGAAAATACGATTACAGAATATATTCCTAAAATTATTATTTCTAATCTTAAAAGAATAGCTAAAAGATAAACCCTATAAAAATTTGTTAAAAAATTTTAAATCATATTTTATACGAAAATGCAAATGCAGATCACAGAAACTATGAATTTGATTCAATTTGAACCATGTAGACTTGTGAGGGTCAATATTAAGTCCCACCCATGCGTTTTCTACTTGTGATTATTTCATTGTTTTTATAAAAGAAAATGAAAATCTTTATTGGAGATTTTCTAGGTTTGAAACATGAAAGTTTCCATTAAAAATTTAGGACTAAAATTAAGGCATACAATGAAAATGATAAGGGGGCGATAGGTGTTAAGTTAGACAACCTCCCGAAAGGGACGATGGGCCACAAAAGGTTGGGAACCACTGATTTAGACGCACCTCAAACGACTTAAAGTTTAGTAATCGAATCTTGTGTTCTGTGCTTGTCACACCAGATTTTTTGTGTCCAAATATATTTAGTTTCCGCCGATTTATTAGAACCATTTCTCCTATCTTTCCTATGAAGTACAAGAGTAAAGTGGTCTTCAAAAGATTTCAATGGCAAAATGAGAATATACATTTTAAAGAGAATCTAAAAAATAATTGAATTTTGAATTTTTGAGAAAATCTGAAAAAGTACTTCAGCAAAGTACCGGTACATTTTGGCTGATTTTGTTCAAAGGCTTGTGCCAAGGGGGTGGTTAACTTAAATATAAAATTTCAATCTGGTCCCTCAATTCCACACACATAGACCAATTTGGAACTTTTTTGGACTCACGGAACCTCAAAACATGTAGGCCTATACCCAAATCTCGACATCGAATTTTTGACATGAATTCTATACTTTGTTTCTATATATTGATATATATATATATAGATATACGGTGTATATACATAGGTAAGAGAAAGTAATAAAATTGAAGAATTTGTAGCCTATATTTCAATCAATAGGATGCTTCGCTCTTTTTTTTAATTCACTCCCTGCATCGACGATTAAATTATAACGTATCAATCACAGACATTTTTCTATACATATAGAATTATGATTATCCTCTATCAAACGTTCCATTAAAGCTGTCGAATTCATTTCATTTGAGAAAATATAATTATAGACAGTCAGAAAACCTTTTTTAAAAATAGTCTTGAGTTACGTTCACTCAAAAACTAATTGAAATTTCACACAATGAAAAAAAAAAACCATAAAAATCCGTCAAATAGATTAAGAGCACGTTAAAAGAGATTAATTAAATCTCACAATTATTTAAAAATGAAATATTTAATTTCAATTTCATATTTTTGATTAATTATAGAATTCAAATTGTGAGATTTTATTTTGAATTCATGAATTCTGAAACTAAATAACGAATTTTTATGGGGCTTTTTACGTTCTCTTATGTTACTATTATCGCTTTGAAATATAGTCTTGATGCGTTATTTTATTCTCTATACATATATAAACTACTCGTGGAAGTTTTTAAGTAGAGAATTTCCCCGGGTGATTTGAGGCTTTCATTAATTCAGAGAATCTTTTTTTTTTTTTAAAAAAACATTCACACTTTTTTCTCATTCACACTCACACTCACACACACATTCACTGTCTTTTCGGCAGCTCAGGCCATTTAAGACTTTAGACGATAACCGTTATTTATGAATTATATATATTAGGGTCCAGGCATTTTTATTTAAGCCATCTGGTATCCAGATGGCTTAAATAAAATCATCGGACTGCCTGGGGTCCGAACCCGCGACGTTTGGTATATGAGGTTAGCACGCTAACCTCTACACCACGCCCCGTGGGCCAGAGAATCTTAATTTTATAAAAAAAGAAAACTCGATGTATGAATTTATCCTATATTGGATATTTATTTGTCCACCGAAAGCTAGGATACCTACAGGGGGAAGAAATAGCAGTAGGCCTATGAACAGATTTATGCTGAGGAACTTTGACAGATGAAACAATTTAATATAGGCCCTATCTATTAATTATGTATTATTTGAGGTAAAATTACCTATTGGAATAAATAGGAACAGGGCCTAAATGGCCTCGATGCCCAAAAAGACCAAAAATAAATTTAAAAAAAGAAAAAAAAATCTGGTGTGACTGGCGCACAGCTAACAAATTTCTCTTACCTTCGGTAATCGAAAGTTGTGTACTGTGCTTGTGACACCAGATTTTTTGTGTCGACATGTATTTAGTTCCCGGCAGTAGGGAATATTTGAATTCAGATGTAAAATTTATAAATATTAGCGGAAACTAAATACATGTCGACACGAAAATCTGGTGTGACAAGCACAGAATACAACTTTCGATTACCGAAGGTAAGAGAAAGTTGTGTGCTGTGCGCCAGTCTCATCAGATTTTTTGGATTCAGGGGACCTCAAAACGTGAAGATCCATCAAAATCTCGACATCGAATTTTTGACATGAATCCAATACTTTCTCTCTCTATATATATTAACATATATATAGAGGTAAGAGAAAAGTAAAACTCAATGGCCTGAGCCGAAAATACAAAATTGAAAAAAAAAAAAAACATATTATATTAAAAAATTTGAAAAAAGTCTGTCATAAAAGTTGCTTTTTCAAAAAAAGTCTCTGCCAGGCAAAAAAGCGCAAAAGTCGTTTTTGAAAATCTCAAAAAACGTTTCTTTTTGTGAGATCAGTGAAGAGAATCTGGAAAAGTCTCAAAATTGACAAAAGTCGAAAGACTTTTTTCCCGTCCGCGGCCCATGGGTTGGGAATCGCTGGCCTATGTAGGGGAGAGGGGGGGGGGGGGGACATTGGGACACGAGGCACATTGGGACATTCGAATTTCAGCTCTACTAAATATAAAGTTTGAGTTGTACTCTTTGACCGTTAGGGTGCATTAACTACCCATTTTATTAAGAAAACATTTTCTATAATAAAATGGGCACATTTAGTAGAGGTAAAATTCGAATGTCCCAATGTGCCTCGTGTCCCAATGTCCCGCCCTCTCCCCTATATAAATAACAATGTTAATAATTGCATATGATGCGAGTGTTACAAATTTCGAAATTGTTTTTACATTACTTTTTAACACCCATTTGTTGATTTTAAATTTTAACGCCTGTTTTTAGAGAATAGACCTTTTTAGAGTATATCGATCTGAGCCCTAGCAATAACCCTTGCAATCTCAACTGTGAAAGTATAAACTCCAAAAAAAGGTGTTTGTAAAATAGATATAAAACAAAAGAATAAATTCCCCTCTGGTAAATACCGTAGCAGGCGGGCCCGAGCCCTTAATTAATGATGATCTCAATAAAAAAATAAACGTTTTTTTTTTCTAATTAATAGTTC
The DNA here is from genome assembly GCA_023213315.1 of Euborellia annulipes. Taxonomy (NCBI): domain Eukaryota; kingdom Metazoa; phylum Arthropoda; class Insecta; order Dermaptera; family Anisolabididae; genus Euborellia; species Euborellia annulipes. The sequence goes on along the minus strand of JAKCPI010016311.1, from coordinate 8,119 downwards.
CTGTGGGAAGATGAAATCTGACATCAAAGTCTCCTGTTGAATGGAAAAGGGTTGTGTGTGTGAGGGAGGGGGAGGGGGAGGGGGGGAGGGGGCGTATAAAAGGTTACACATTAAAAAAAAAGGAAATTATAACAAGCATCTGATGATAGTGGGAGGATTTAATTTTTTTCCCTTCCCATAGATAGCGAGAGCGAAGTGAGAAAGAACGTTTCCTCGAATTGGAGCCTCATCTTTTGATTATATTTCGATAGTTAAATCAAGTCCATTTTTTTCTTATTTTATATGTAATCAGAATACGTATTTTATGATGCTCTTTTTCTCAAACGATCTCAGAATGGAAGGTGAGTGTTTAATAACGCTACACTGTAAAAAAAAAAATTTTCATTCATATCTCATAAACTTTGGTGGTTTAATTTTAATATACCCAGGATATGAAATAAAATTAATATACAAGTATATGAATAAGTATCGCTTTAAAAAAATATGAATTTTCCTTCTTTTTTCACATACTTTCGTAGTTTAATTTTAATACACCCAGAATGTGAATTAAAATTAATATAAAAGTTTATGAACAAATTACCAACTTGTAAACTTATCTTTTTCTTTTCTCCAAATTTTGAAATCGTTAAAAGTGTATTGCGCGACAAGTTGAGAATCCCTGGTCTAAACGTTCTCAAATAACTCGACTAGCTCAAGGAATATTTATTAATATTATTTTAAGTAAACTTGAAATTATTCTATTAAAATTTATTTCACAAATCTAAATTTTTTAAATTCTGGTTTGAAATTCGCGCTCTAAACTATTTAAATATTTATGAAGTCATACTAAATAAATGATTTTTATAAAGTAATTCAACTAAATAGCTATAAAAATTAAAATTAAAATTAACAATTTCACCAAAATAATTAATTTTAAAATATACAAGAAATTTGTTAGGTTGGCAGCAAATTGAACTTTCTCATATATATTCATAAACAGTTTATGAAACAGAGTTCCTATACTTGTATATAGGAAGTTTTCTGGAAGTTTTTTTAACAGTTTAACAAGAAATAGTCAAATGTGCAGCTAGTTAGTCGTTTTTCAATTTTTATTTAACTTAATTTAACAAAAAGTGTCAGGTCAAGGTTTCGGTCACATATAGGACCATCATCAAGGCTAAAATATCTATAATATATAAAATCAAACATTGATTTCATATTCTTTTTATCAATGTTTGATTTTATCTATTGTATTTTAGCCCTGATGATGGTCCTATATGTGACCGAAACGTTGACTCTTTATGTTAAAATTGAAAAACGACTAGCTGCGTTGCTCATTTGGGATTTCCTGAACCTTAAATTGTATTATCAGCTTAATTAAAAAAAAAATACTTGCTTTAAACAGAGTCACAAAAAATATTAATATTTAAATTGAATTGAATAAATATCAAATTTCAAAACGTCTATAAAATGGCCGAGAGTTTTGCTTGCGCAAATATTGTTAAAATTCAATCAAGCATCCCCTGCTGCTTGCACACTTAAAATGCTTGTGCAAAAGAGTTAACTATAACTAGGGCTCGGATTTCGCCCTATTTGCCTTTTTTTAATTTATGGCTTAAAATTTAGGCCAATATGATATGTATACGTTTCATGAAATTCTGAATAAAATAAGAGGCATTTGTTAGTGCCTATAATGCCTATTTTGGCCGATTCTGGCTTTTAGTGCCTATTTCATCTATAAATGCCTTTTTTAGTGCCTATTTTAAGTTCAAATAGCCAATTTCAATTTTTTACGAGCTATACATAGCCTAAATTTAAAATTTTTTTGAATTATCAAGAAAATATTTCAAGGGGGGGGGGGTAAAGGGGGAAATTACCCCCCCCCCCGAGATTTGAAAAAAAAATACTTTTTTTTCGAAAAGAAAAAAAAAAATTATTTTTTTATGTAAAATTTTAAAAATTAGTAGTTAAAAATTTGATTTCTATTTACAGTATATTCTGGCAAACAAGTACAGAATGAGCCTTTAAATTACCGAAATTAAGAAAAAATTGTGTGCTGTGCGACCAGTCACACCAGATTACCAAAAATAAGACATCAATTTTTAAAATTTTTACTTTCTCTTACCTCTATATATATGTTAATATATATAGAGAGAGAAAGTATTGGATTCATGTCAAAAATTCGATGTCGAGATTTTGATGGATCTTCACGTTTTGAGGTCCCCTGAATCCAAAAAAGTGGTTTTCGCGACATGGTCTATCTGTGTGTCTGTCTGTCTGTCTACCAAAGAGTACTAGTACTTTACTGATGCACTTTTTCAGTTTTTTTCGATTTTCTCAAAATTTGCTCCAACGATTTTTTTTTTAAATTCAAAAATCAATTATTTTTTAGATTCTCTTTAAAATGTATATTCTCATTTTGTGATTGAAATCTTCTGAAGACCACTTTACTCCTATACTACATAGAAAAGATAGGAGAAATGGTTGCCATGGTAACAAAATATAAATATTTTCCCATACTTATAAATTTTACATCTTGAATTCAATTGTACCCTACTGTCGGGAACTAAATACATGTCGACACAAAAAATCTGGTGTGACAAGCACAGTACACAACTTTCGATTACCGAAGGTAAGAGAAAGTTGTGTGCTGTGCGCCAGTCACACCAGATTTTTTATATTATTTCTTAATTTCTTCCTTTTAAGTAAACTGACCTGTAATTCTAAAATAAATAATTCATCCAATAAATGAATACAGTACTAGCAAAGTGCTCGATGAATGAGAGCCATGAGTCATTGTGACAGCTTTCTTTCATATTAATGAATACACAAAAGATAGAAATTAACTGTTTGTTGTTTCATAAACACTGGCAGAGCGGCTTGATTGAGGGGGCTACTTGATGCTAATCAGAAGAAAAAAAACAACTCTGCTAGAATATATTAAGGCGGGGCAGGAGCGAAGTGGTTACGCATGTTTTTCCAGCTAAGATGGCGTTGTGTGTCATAAAAAGTATGCCCAAATATCAAGTAATTCAAAAATTTGCCATGAGTTGTCAGAATGGTAGCTAATAATATTTGGTTGATTTTCATTGATCTTTTAACAATAAATACTTTATAAATGTTATTATATATTATGTATCTTTTATAAAAGCATAAAAATATATAAATATAGGCCAAAAGGGGATCAGCTGTTAGACTAGCCTGCCATCTATTGCAAGAATGCTGAACTAATTTGACATATGAATTATAAATAAATCATCTAAGCTTATTTTAAAAATTTCTTAATTAATATGTGACTAATAATAACAATAAATTCATTTTTAAATTTAAAAAAAACTAAAGATTATTGGGACAGATTGTTTTTTTGTATTTGCTTGATAACAAAAAAATTAATTACGATAATGAGTCATTAAAAAAATTATAGCTCGATGTCCCAATAATCTCATATGAATTTAATTCATATTCCATTGAAAAAATAGTCTAGTTTTTTTTTAAAGTACGTTTAGACGTCGCTTCTGAACCCCCCTTAACGTCTTATAAAGAATTGATCTCGAAATTTTAATTTTTTTTATCTGGTGTGATTTCGGGGCTACACAGAACGAAGTGTTCAGTGTTTGTCCCACCAGATTTTTTGGGCCGTCATATATTTAGTTTCCGACAGCAAATTAGAATTCAGCAGTTACCATGAACGCAAATGAAGTACAAAAGTAAAGTATGCTTCAAACACTTCCAAGTGCAAAATGAGAATATACATTTTAAAGAGCATCTAAAAAAATAATTGATTTTTGAATTTTCATCAAATTCCTTAATGTTAATTTTGAGAAAAAAACTAAAAAAGTACATGAGTAAAGTGCTAGTAGCCCTCGGGGCTTGGTGTAGAGGTTAGCGTGCTAACCTCATAAATCAAACGTCGCGAGTTCGGACCCCAGGCAGTCCGATGATTTTATTTAAGCCATTTGGATACCAAATGGCTTAAATAAGAATGCCTGGACCCCAATAATAGATAAATTCTTAAATAACGGTTATCGTTAAAGTCTTATATGGCCGAAAAGACTGTGTGTGAATAAGGAAAAAAGTGTGGATGTTTAAAAAAAAAAAAGTGCTAGTACTCTTTGGCCGATTTTCGCATGTCCCTAACTTGAATATAAAATTTCAACATCTAAGCTTATTTTCTTCGAGCTTTATTTGAACAGAAGGTCTCGAAAGTCGTGCTCTGTGCTTTTTGTCCCACCAGATTTTTTGTGTCGAGATATACCACCTTGATCAAAAAGTTCCCGGAATAACCCCCGTGTGGCGCACCTATCGTTCCAATTTGAGTTGTTTTTTTTTTTTGATAAGTTGTTACATCTGTTGTTGATATTCAACCTCTAAACCTTAGCGTCATAGTTTGACAATTGGAAAAGTTACGTGGCCAAGAGTGGCCAATCTATCTCTGTGTGTTTTGGCGATTTTTTTTTTACAATTTTTATTAGAAATGGATTTAAATTTGCAACAATGAACTTGTATGAACTTTGCGTAAAAAAAAAACGGATTTAATGGTGCGAGGAAGGTTGGAAAAAGTGTTTCGGCAACGATTTTCCTAAAGAAAACGGTCGTGAGTCATTCGAAGATGATGAAGGCAATGCTCACGGTTTTCATGGATTACAACGGTGTAGTGGATCATGAATTTTTGCCAGAAGGCCACAGACAGTAAACAAAGAGTATTATTTGGGCGTTATGAGACGTTTGCGTGAAGAGACCGAAAACTCGTAGATTTTACACCATGATAACGCACAGTGCCATCATTATTCGAAATAAATACCTTCCAACAGCCACCGTATTCACCTGATTTGGCTCACTGGGACTTCTTTCTGCTCAATCGAGTTAAAAAAGCTTTTCAGCATGAAAGCACTGATGGACATACAGAAAACCGAATATAACAAATGTTTCGAGGATTGGATCAAGCGCTGGCATAGGTGCGTTGCAGTCGATGGAGATTACTTTGAAGGGGACAATATAGATTTAGATTTAATTTTCTGAAATAAATTCCGGGAACTTTTTGAACAAGGTGGTATTTAGTTTCCGCCGGTTTTTTTTTTTTAAAGTGAAACTATTTTGATCGACACAAATTTATTCGTTTCTCTATCAGCATGTCGCGTTACAAGCCGTGACGTCAAAGGCCGTGACGCTACAAGTTATGACGTCACAAGCCATGACGACAAAAATAGGAAAGTTGAAATTTAATATATAATATATGACGAATTATAAAAAAACAATTATGAGATTTAATTTTTCATTTGATAAAATATAATTTTTAAAATAATTTAAAATGATTCAAATACTAAATAAATATTTTCTCAGTTTTTAATTTAACATACGCCAATTGATTTCCCATTTTCCAATTATTAAATTAAGATTAAAAACGCGATTTTAATAACCTTAATTGAATAATTTTCTGAAAATTTTCAGTTAAACGCCTACGATCCGAAAAAAAGTTTCACTTGCATCGTGGTTTCATAAAACCACACAATGTTTTTTTAAGTTCTTTTTCCGGCCATTTAGATCCCTCTCAAAACGTGTATTTCCATCCTTTTTTGACATGAATCCACTCTTTATATAGGTAAGAGAAAGTAATAAGGAGAGGTGAGTTCTTTTTTTTTTTATTAAACAGATAAAGATGAACAAAGGATCTCTTTATGGGTTCCGCCATTGCATCTATCTTGATTGCATTCTTCGCAGCCATTTATGTCATAGCCACTATCTGCACTGCATAAATCTGGACAACGGCCCGATTGATCACAGATCCGTTCGGTTATCAAATATTCTCCTTTGACTGGAAACAAAAAATATTATTTAGTTATAAAATATACATTTTTTTTTTTTATTATTTCAAAGAAAAGCCTTGTATTAAAAAAATCTGGTGTGACTGGCGCAAGCACACAACTTTCTCTTACCCTTCGGTAAGAAAGTTGTGCACTGTGCTGGTCACACCAGATTTTTTGTGTCGAGATATATTTAGTTTCCGATAGCACCTTAGTTTCAAACTTGCATTTTAAATGTTGACTGCTTCAAATAAACTATGGTTATTTTTCAAAATTTTAATCTCATATTTGGACATTTTATACACAATATAGAATCGTAAATAAATACAAAATTTCATAAGAATTGGAAAAAAAATTTTAAATGCCTAAAAAGTTCTAAAGGGGACCCCCTTTGAATCGAAATTAACATACAAATCCCTATAGGAAATTAACATTGTTCCTATGGGAGAAGGCGGAGAGACAGGCGATAATGTTTGCAAGTGAGAGAGAGAGAGAGAGAGATGTTTTCTCCTAAGCAATTAAAGACAGAAATAAAATTAAAAAAAAATGGGAATTTAAATAATAATTGATTTTTTAATCTAATAAAAAGAAAAATATTTAAATTCGGTTACCATGGCAACCATTTCTATCTTTTCTATGGAGTACAAGAGTAAAGTGGTCTTCAGAAGATTTCAACGGCAAAACGAGAATATACATTTGAAAGAGCATCTAAAAAATAATTGATTTTTGAATTTTAATCAAAATAGTTAGAGCAAATTTTGAGAAAATCGAAAAAAAAAACTGAAAAAGTACATAAGTAAAGTACTAGTACTCTTTGGTCGATTTTGTTTAAAAGCATCGTGTCCCGTCCCAGGGGTGTGCCTAACTAACTTAAATATAAAATTTCAACCTCAGTGCCTTGAGACAGAGAGTATTTATAGGTAAGAGAAGGAAGTAGTTCACCTGTAATATTAAAAGTATAGCAGACGTCGTTGAGGCCCGTGCCACTCTTTTAACCGCCGGATTGTCCATCTTGGTACACGAATAATCCCCCGGTGCCAAATCCGCACAAAAATAGCATTCAATAGCTTCCCAAAACAACAACAACAACAACAACGTTATTAACAAAAAAAAACAAACATAATATTTAATAGCAAATTACCTCTGTTTGAATTGATAAAAGAAAAATGATTAGAGACAAAGAGAGAAGCAAATTCGACATCATCTTCTACTGGACCAGCCGCCAGACTGAAGTCGTCTTATCGTTAAAAGAGGAAATGATTACGTAATGGACGGATATCTTATCTCTATTTAAAGGAATTCCGTGTTAATTAACTTGATTAGATTTTATTTCAATTGTTCTGAAAACACTAAGCTCTGCGATGACGTATTTGAATTCATACTGAGGGGGAAGAGAGATCCAAAGAACCCATAAAAATCCGTCAAGTAGTTGAAGAGTATTGTAAAAGAGAATAATTAAATCTCACAAAGGTCAAAAATTCGATGTCGAGATTTTGATGGATCTTCACGTTTTGAGGTCCCCTGAATTCGAAAAAGTGTTATTCGCGACATGGTCTGTCTGTCTGTGTGTGGGTGTGTGTGTGTGTACATGGGCGTCCGCAGGATTTTTTGCAGGGGGGGGCAAGTCACTTCCAGATAAGTTAAAAAAAACGATACTTTGATATTAATGATGTTATACATCTCTTTAATTGTTAGTATTTAAAGCTTTCTCACCGCGGCAAGATTGATGTATACTGAGAAAGGTTTTTTTTGTTTTTATACATTTTTTGTATTATTTTAATTTTTCAAGGGGGGGGGGCAAGTGCCTGGTTGCCCCCCTGCGGACGCCCATGTGTGTGTATGTTCAATTTTAAGCATGAAGGAATTGAGCTAGGAGGTTGAAATTTTATATTTAATTTAGGCACCCCCCTAGGGCGTGTTAATCAAAATCGACCAAAAAGTACAATATTTTACTGATGTACTTTTTCAGTTTTTTTTTTTCGATTTTTCTCAAAATTCGCTCTAACGATTTTGAATTCAAAAATCAATTATTTTTTAGATGCTCTTTCAAGTTTATTCAATTAATCACATAAAAAAAAAAAACGCCCCCGAGTTTGGCGTAGTAGGTAGAGTGCCTCCCTCCTATACCAAACGTCGCGGGTTCAGACCCGGGCAGTCCGATGATTTTATTTAGGCCATTTGGATACCAGATGGCTTAAGTAGAAATGCCTGACCCTACAATAGATATATTCTCTACAACGGTTATCGTCTAAAGTCTTATATGGCCTAAGTTGCCGAAAAGACTGTGTGAATGTGTGTGTGAGTGTGAGTGTGAATGAGAAAAAAAAAAAACAAAAAAA
>JAKCPI010016310.1:0-53996 GCA_023213315.1 Euborellia annulipes | reverse complement strand
AAAATCTTTTTTATTTTCCCCAATGAGTTTATTTCCTGATATTTCGAAGGCACATAGGCTCTTCTTCTTCAGAGGAAGCTGAAAACAATAACAATGTTAACAAAAAAGTATTCTTAATAATAGTTATACATAAAAGGCATTGGTTGTACCTCATTTTACACTCTGCTAACATTATGATTACAGCCAAGGTTTTTTGCATACAAGAAAGCCATATGTCCTCGGTAACTCTTGTGAGCATTCTAATTTGAAAATTATGATACAATTCCATTTATTAATTTCGTTTAAATGTATTAATATAAAAATAATTAAATCTATTTTAAATCCAGGCTTTTATTAGATCGTTCAACCTTGTTTTTTAAATAATATAATTAATACATTCTATATAAATTCCTTAATTAATTTTTTTAACGTTTTGAAAAATGTTATTTTTTTATTTTTAATGTGAAAAATATTGGTACAGCAGAAATTTATTTTAATCACCAACAAACGAGATACTGTCCGAGGGGGCAGGCTATTTTTGAGTTAGCAGTATTTTATATTCACCCATTAAATTGTTGGTGTCCATTCTAAAGTTTACCGCCCTATTAATGTTAAGTTGGATGTAGCAAGTTTCTTTAAAATATCTTTTGTGCCAGTTTTCTTCTCTACAGAGAACCTTAACTGACTCCAAATCAAAATTAAAATTATGGCTTAAGTCTTGCGAATGTTTTTGTAGGGCTGTAACATTATTAGTTTTGTCAACCGACCTCCTATGTTCATCCACCCTCAATTTTAATGCTCTTTTTGTGTTTCCAATATAAACCTTATTGCAGTCCTTGCACTCAATTTGGTAAACTGTGCTATGAATTCTGTCTTTTTTATCTTTGTCTTTAGTGTTATATAGGAACATTAAGTTTCCAGTTGTTCTTGGAATAATTATTTCTTAATTACAATTGCAATTGAGATGGAAGAGTCACTTGCAAGGAGAAATTTGAAAAATGTTGATAAGAGAAGTGGCTGTTCAACGATTAGAATGATTCACAGGAAGAGAGGATGTCAGCCAAAAAAGGAAAGCAAGCCTCTATCGAATAAAAATCTCCTTACAGAAGACGTTTCGGTTTTAATTAAATAAATCCATCATCAGTTCTTAAGAAACTAATGGCAATCTCAAGGTGTACACCATATAAGGACCCTATTATGCATTAGTGTGTCAAGCGCCAAAAAAAAATTAAAAATTGAGTTAAGCACGGAATATTGTTTCAAATGCTATAACTTAATTAATAGTATTTTTTATGAAATATGTCCTAAACAAAATTATATTTAATGTTACTTGCACAATTGACAAAAAAAAAAAAAAAATGATATATAATCTATAAATCTCGGTACCTGGCGCTTGACACACTAATGCGTAAAAGGGCCTTTATAATTAAAACCGAAACGTCTTCTAATTGTGAGATTTTTATTCGATAGAGGATCTCCTTTGCGCTGACATCCGCTCTTCCTGTCTATCATTCTGAAATTTGAAAGAATTAAAAATTCTGCAGATTTGAATAAGTTGGAGAGTGAAAATGAAAGCATTTAAAATTTAAACAAGATCAGGTCTATTCTCTAAAAGCAGACTTTAAAATTTAACATCAACAAATGGGTGTTAAAAAAGTAAAGAAATAACATCACCGTTAAAAATCTGGTGTGACTGGCGCACAGCACACAACTTTCTCTTACCCTTCGGTAAGAAAGTTGCACACTATGCTAGTCACACCAGATTTTGTGTCGAGATATATTTAGTTTCCGATAGCATCTTAGTTTCAAACTTGCATTTTAAATGTTGACTGCTTCAAATAAACTATGGTTATTTTACAAAATTTTAATCTCATATTTGGACATTTTATACACAATATAGAATCGTAAATAAATACAAAATTTCATAAGAATTGGAAAAAAAAATTTTAAATGCCTAAAAAGTTCCAAAGGGGACCCCCTTTTGAATCGAAATTAACATACAAATCCCTATAGGAAATTAACATTGGCCAATGCGAAGATAAGGTGGAAAGGGAATTTAATAAGAGTAGAGAGAGACGATAATGTTTGCAAGTGAGAGAGAGACATATATGTTTTCTTTGAAACAATTAAAGACACAAATAAATTTAAAAAAAATGGGAATTTAAATAATAATTGATTTTTTAATCTAATAAAAAGAAAAAGATTTAAATTCCGTTACCATGGCAACCATTTCTATCTTTCCTATGAAGAACAAGAGTAAAGTGGTCTTCAGAAGATTTCAACAGCAAAATGAGAATATACATTTTTAAAGAGCATCTAAAAAATAGTTCATTTATGAATTTTAAAAAAAATCCTTGGAGGGAATTTTGAGAAAATCGAAAAAAACTGAAAAAGTACATCAGTAAAGTACTAGTACTTTTTGGCCGATTTTGTTCAAAAGCTTATTTTGAGATTCTTCAAAGGTACCTAAGTTAAATATAAAATTTCAATCCGCTAGCTCAATTCCTTCATGCTAAAAAAATGGTTCCACACACACAGACACACAGACACACACACACACACACACACAGACCAATTTGCGGGACCCACTTTTTTGGACTCAGGGGACCTCAAAACATGTATATCCATCAAAATCTCGACATCGAATTTTTGACATGATCGCAATACTTTCTCTCTCTATATATTTCATATATACGGTAAGAGAAAGTAAAAAAATTTGCTCTTTTAATATCCTTCCTATACAGCGTACCATCTGCTTCAAATACCGACAAGTAAATTTCTAGCTTACACTAACAAGTAAGATAAAAAAAAAAAATGGGCCCTTTGAATGAATTTTCATGGATTGATTTTGCTGTTATTTTTTGGTTTGAATATAGACAAAGAGTTCGAAAGCAGAAAAATACGAGAAAATCAAGTAGTGAGCTATGTGGTAGTGTCAAGACGTAGTATAGTGAAAAAATTGAGCCAGAGCCTACTACAAGGTCTCCTATACTACAAGATCTCTTACTCCAGGGAGAATATTTAGTCAGATGGATAGGTCACTCATCAATAGCATCAAGAACTCGATCATTAACGTCAATCCTATGAAAGGGTCATAAAAGTTCAAAATTTGATTAACCAGAAGAAATATACAAGGACCATGTAATGTAGATCATCTTCTCCTGTCTATGATTTTAAAAAGGAAGTGACGAGATGAAAGATGTAAGATGTAAAAATCTGGTGTGATTGCAATTAGCACACAACTTTCTCTTACCTTCGGTAATCGAAAGTTGTGTACTGCGCTTGCTCTACACCAGATTTTTTGTGTCGACATGTATTTAGTTTCCGACAGTATAGGTACATTCGATTTTCAAGATGTAAAATTTATAAGTATGGCAAAATGTTTATATTTAGCTACCATGGCAACCATTTCTCCTATCTTTTCTATGGAGAACAAGAGTAAAGTGGTCTTCAGAAGATTTCAATCACAAAATGAGAATATACATTTTAAGAGCAACTAAAAAATATAGTTGATATATGAATTTTAAAAAATAATCGTTGGAGCAAATTTTGAGAAAATCGAAAAAAACTGAAAAAAAGTGCATCAGCAAAGTACTAGTACTTTTTGGTCGATTTTGTTCAAAAGCTTCGTGTCACGTCCCATGGGGGTGCCTAACTTAAATATAAAATTTCAACTTCCTAGCTCTTTTCGTTCTTGAGATATTTTTGTTCACATTACTGACATAAACAACAGACAGACAAACCATGTCGTGAAAACTTTTTTTTGGATCCGGGGGACCTCAAAACGTGAAGATCCATAAAAATCTCGACATCGAATTTTCTGACATGAATCCAATACTTTCTCTCTATATATATATTACATATATACATAGGTAAGAGAAAGTAAAAATTGGATTAATAATCTGTTTTTCAATCAGTTTAGACTTTGATAAAAATAACTTTACTTTCTTTACCTCTATATATATGTTAATATATATAGAGAGAGAAAGTATTAGTTTCATGTCAAAAATTCGATGTCGAGATTTTGATGGATATACACGTTTTGAGGTCCCCTGAATCCAAAAAGGTGGTTTTCACGACATGGTCTGTCTGTCTGTCTTTTGTCTGTCTGTCTGGTTCCTGTGTGTCTGTCTGTGAACAAAATAGCCCCAAGAACGAGAAGAGCTAGGAAGTTGAAATTTTATATTTAAGCTAGGTAATTCCCCATGGGACGTGACACGAAGCTTTTGAACAAAATCGACCAAAAAGTACTAGTACTTTACTGATGCACTTTTTTTCAGTTTTTTTTTTCGATTTTTTCAAAATTTGCTTCAACGATTTTGTTCAAAAGCTTCGTGTCACGTCCCATGGGGGTGCCTAACTTAAATATAAAATTTCAACTTCCTAGCTCTTTTCGTTCTTGAGATGATTTGTTCACAGACACACAGACAGACCATGTCGCGAAAACCACTTTTTTGGATTCAGGGGACCTCAAAACGTGAAGATCCATCAAAATCTCAACATCGAATTTTTGACATGAATCCAATACTTTCTCTCTATATATATATTACATATATACATAGGTAAGAGAAAGTAAAAATTGGATTAATAATCTGTTTTTCAATTAGTTTAGACTTTGATAAAAATAACTTTTTAATATAAGAATATTGCATTTTAGTTCCAAAGTCCATTACAATGGATACACCTGTACCTTGTAACCCAAAAAGGTAAAAATTCCAAACAAAAATTGTTAAGCATGATCTAATACAAAAATGATAAAAAAAATTTTTCCCATGGCTAGATTTAATTCGGGTCCGAAGGGGTTAATTGCAATATTCAAATGGACAAAAATTAAATAGAAAATTTCAAAAGAATCAAAAAGATCTCCTTTTATGTTCACAAATATCGATGCAATTTATTATGGACTAAAACGCATGTTTAAACTATCTACGTGTGTATTTTTAAACCTTAATGAACAAATCAAAATTTATTTACCAAAAAGCCGAAATTGTAGAGTTCCTGGCCCGGAACGTCGTCAGTCCTGTGGCCAACGTGGAAGCCTCCCTGCCAAGTTTAAAGGGACTTGCTGTCTAGATCCTAGGAGGGTAGGTAGACATGCTATCCCTTGCTGGCTGACTCTAGAAAAAAGAAAAGAAGAAAGAGAATTAGAAAAAAACCTTCTTTCAAACACACACACACACATCTCTATCTCTCTCTCTCTCATATATATATATGGCATTAAATGTGAGTGCGAATGTGATATCGCCCTCCTTGTAAAGTTGCACCCCTCTGGGTTATGCATACATCGAATCAAAAATGAATGTTTATGGGAAAAAATTGCCAATTTCGGATCTAAAGAATTAGTAAAAAAAAATTTGCTAGCAAGGAATATAAAAGAGTGAAGAATCCCATGCCAAGTAATAGTTTTTTACTTTTATATATATATATAGAAAGAGAGAGAACTTTTCTCTTTCTTGGTTGATAAAATACCATAATAATACTATCAAAAGCTTTAGCATAATTTATGGACCATAGGCCTACCTGATTAAATCTTATCTAAATAAAATATTATTTGAAACTCTACATTTACAGTTAAATATCGAATATTATTGATTAGTTAAAAAGAAAAGCAATCAGATAGCAAGGAATGTGGAATGTCCCCCGGTAATGGCCTCAGTAGCCGAAAAGGCATTTTTAAAAAAAAGTTAAAAGAATTACTCAAAAAATATTATAAGAAAATTATATTTGATCAATTGTAAAGTCAGTTTTCATTTAAGAGATAATTTTTCAATTAAATTTTCCCATCATTCACCCATAATTGAAATAACAGTGTCAAATAATTTATATATATATATATATATTTTTAAACAAATAAAAAATAATCCAAAAATTGAATACTAACTTCATTATACCTTGAATATAATAATAATATAAACATATTTAGCCCAAATAAATTCGTTTGTAAGATATTTTTGATAATATTTCTAGAAAAAAACTAAATTCTGCTAAATACTGCTCACTCATTCAATCACTCTATTAATGTAATCAAAATATGACAAATCGGAGCTGATTGATGTAGGATTGTATTAAAATTTAAAAAAATTAATATTTACACGCGCATTTATAGATGGATGGGTTTAAAACACGTTAGATTCAATGAAAATTAGTAAAGAAATGGAATATTAGTGAAATTACATACACAGACATATTATATTCAAATTACATTCGTTATGGCTAGGAATCTATTTGGAATTGATAAAAGATAATAAATAATTATCGGAAAACCTAGAATTTGTTTTATTTAAAGTGAGAATATCAGTAAAATTTCCCTGCCTTTGACAGGAGTTGAATTCTAATTCAATCACAAAAAATAATAAAAATAGATTAAATTGTTACCGAATTAAGCAACTATATTTATAAACACTTTATTTTGATCTAATTGAAATGAATTAATATGAAAATCGAATTAGAAATATAAGGAAATTACAAAATAAACATGCATGATTGATTAAGATTGCTAATTTAATTAAACACCGACCATAATACTCAATAAAAATATAAAAAAATGGAATAAAAGTGATACGAGAATAATAAATTTTACCTTTGAATGATGTGAAGAAATTAAAAAATTATTTAATAAAATAATTAAATAAACTTGACTTTTCTTAAAGAGAAAAAGGAGGCAAAAACTCAGAGTCAGAGGGAAGACATGAAGACGTGTCATTGATTGATCAATTTTGAAACTTTACTAAAATATTTAATAAAATTTAAAATTTTTAATAGTTAAAAATTTATTTAACTTTAAAATAATATTTTAATATTTTTTTTGGAATTTTTCATTGACTTACTTTAATTTTTTATGTTACACATTACTTTTCTTAAATACTGAAGTAGAAAAAATAAATACTATTTTATAAACTAATTTTAAAAATTAAAGTAAGTCAATGAAAAATTCCAAAAAAAATATTAAAATATTATTTTAAAGTTAAATAAATTTTTAACTATTAAAAATTTTAAATTTTATTAAATATTTTAGTAAAGTTTCAAAATTGATCAATCAATGACACGTCTTCATGTCTTCCCTCTGACTCTGAGTTTTTGCCTCCTTTTTCTCTTTAAGAAAAGTCAAGTTTATTTAATTATTTTATTAAATAATTTTTTAATTTCTTCACATCATTCAAAGGTAAAATTTATTATTCTCGTATCACTTTTATTCCATTTTTTTATATTTTTATTGAGTATTATGGTCGGTGTTTAATTAAATTAGCAATCTTAATCAATCATGCATGTTTATTTTGTAATTTCCTTATATTTCTAATTCAATTTTCATATTAATTCATTTCAATTAGATCAAAATAAAGTGTTTATAAATATAGTTGCTTAATTCGGTAACAATTTAATCTATTTTTATTATTTTTTGTGATTGAATTAGAATTCAACTTTTGAACAAAATCGACCAAAAAGTACTAGTACTTTGCTGATGCACTTTTTCAGTTTTTTTCGATTTTCTCAAAATTTGCTCCAACGATTTTTTTTAAAATTCATATATCAACTATTTTTTAGTTGCTCTTTAAAATCTATATTCTCATTTTGTGATTGAAATCTTCTGAAGACCACTTTACTCTTGTTCTCCATAGAAAAGATAGGAGAAATGGTTGCCATGGTAACAAAATATAAATATTTTCCCATACTTATAAATTTTACATCTTGAAAATCGAATGTACCATACTGTCGGAAACTAAATACATGTCGACACAAAAAATCTGGTGTGACAAGCACAGTACACAACTTTCGATTACCGAAGGTAAGAGAAAGTTGTGTGCTGTGCGCCAGTCACACCAGATTTTTGCATCTTACATCTTTCATCTCGTCACTTCCTTTTTAAAATCATAGACAGGAAGATGATCTACATTGCATGGTCCTTGTATATTTCTTCTGGTTAATCAAATTTTGAACTTTTATGACCCTTTCATAGGATTGACGTTAATGATCGAGTTCTTGATGCTATTGATGAGTGACCTATCCATCTGACTAAATATTCTCCCTGGAGTAAGAGATCTTGTAGTATAGGAGACCTTGTAGTAGGCTCTGGCTCAATTTTTTCACTATACTACGTCTTGACACTACCACATAGCTCACTACTTGATTTTCTCGTATTTTCTGCTTTCGAACTCTTTGTCTATATTCAAACCAAAAAATAACAGCAAAATCAATCCATGAAAATTCATTCAAAGGGCCCATTTTTTTTTTTTTTATCTTGTTAGTGTAGGCTCGAGATTTACTTGTCGGTATTTGAAGCAGATGGTACGCTGTATAGGAAGGATATTAAAAGACAAATTTTTTTGTTTGGCTTTTATTGGGGAAATTTAATTATGGCCCCTTAATTTCCCCATTAAAAGCCAAGCAAAAAAATTTGTCTTTTAATATCCTTCCTCTACAGCGTACCATCTGCACCAAATACCGACAAGTAAATCTCTAGCTTACACTCTTGTCTAGTTTTCGGTTTTAAATCTTTTTCTTGCAGATCTTCCCCCATAATATATTAGCTTTCTTTTTTCGACCATCTTCTGACTTTATCTTTTTCTCCAATTCCTACAAAATTTGAAGCTAAATAAACCGGTTTATTATCTAGCTATTTTACTACTACAATATCTTCACAACCTCCTCTTTTCTGGTCATTTGTTTGTCAACAAGTAAAGATAGCGAGTCATACCGGTATGTATTGATTCTTGCCCGAATGATAAAAAAATAGCTCGTGTCCTTTGGATTGAATTGTTTTGAGATGTTCATGACAATTCCTGCTAAATTGATCAATCACTTGAATGAAGGTCCAATATCCATTATAATGGACAGCCAGAAAAAAGGCCATAACGTAATATAGGTTTTGATTAAAGTAATAAAGGCTGCATTATTTTTTCTGCTACCTTGCTTGCTTGACATTTATGCAAATACTCGTATATCCTTCCAAACCCGGTTTAAAGTTTCAAATATGTTCTATTATCAATAGTATAGAGCCTAGAAGTCAATATAGGAATTCGCCTAATAAATTGGACGCCTTGTTTTTTACTTCTAAAGGCCTTTTTAAATGATGTCAATTGTAATAGACACAGGGTCTCAAGGGGTTAATATGATAGTCTATAAATTAACAAGATTTTTAACATCTGTAAACAACGTTAATTTATTTTAACACTTTATTGCCTCAAATTGCTATTCTCTAAGGAAAACTTTAAAGCCAAAGCGTTAATATCTAGTCATTAGTGTTAAAAATTAATGTCATGTCTTTATAATTTCAACTCCTTATTTAATGCATCAAAATGGCGCCTTTAACCTAAAAAGTAAGGTTATGATTTTGATAACTTTGAAATAAAAGCAACATGTTTAACATCGCTGTTAAAACTTTGTTTAGAGAATATCATTTTTTAACGGTGATGTTATTTCTTTACTTTTTTAACACCCATTTGTTGATGTTAAATTTTAAAGTCTGCTTTTAGAGAATAGACCTGATCTTGTTTAAATTTTAAATGCTTTCATTTTCACTCTCCAACTTATTCAAATCTGCAGAATTTTTAATTCTTTCAAATTTCAGAATGATAGACAGGAAGAGCGGATGTCAGCGCAAAGGAGATCCTCTATCGAATAAAAATCTCACAATTAGAAGACGTTTCGGTTTTAATTATAAAGGCCCTTTTACGCATTAGTGTGTCCAAGCGCCAGGTACCGAGATTTATAGATTATATATCATTTTTTTTTTATCAATTGTTCAAGTAACATTAAATATAATTTTGTTTAGGACATATTTCATAAAAAATACTATTAATTAAGTTATAGCATTTTAAACAATATTCCGTGCTTAACTCAATTTTTAATTTTTTTTGGCGCTTGACACACTAATGCATAATAGGGTCCTTATATGGTGTACACCTTGAGATTGCCAATAATTTCTTAAGAACTGATGATGGATTTATTTAATTAAAACCGAAACGTCTTCTGTATGGAGATCTTTATTCGATAGAGGCTTGCTTTCCTTTTGGCTGACATCCTCTCTTCCTGTGAATCATTCTAATCGTTGAACAGCCACTTCTCTTATCAACATCTTTCAAATTTCTCCTTGCAAGTGACTCTTCCATCTCAATTGCAATTGTAATTAAGAAATATTCTAAAAAATGTTTTTTTCTCTTTTTTTTTCAGATGTGCGCGCGCGTGTGACCAGTTCAGTGATAGTGATTTTGTGTTTGTGTTTGTGTTTGTGTCCAGATGATCCTGTGCAAGGATGTTTGCATCGGGTTATTCGACTCTTCGAGAAAGGTAAATATTTTTCTACATTTAAACAGAAAACCCAAGACTCGAGTAGAGGAAATAATATTGAATTTTCTTCTGCTTTTAAATTTAAATTTCTTTCCCTATATTTTTGTCTAAATATTGAGAGTCTCTTCGTCTTCCCTCCTCTGATAGCCAAGGGCTGTGCACTTTGCACATACCGACCAATAAACAAATGCATAAATATCAACAAAATATAAAATTCTCTTTTTCTAATTTCTATTTCCTTTTATTTTTTCAGATCCCGAGGTCTTCGAGCAGCAGCAACAGAAAGAACAAAGATAAGTTTTAGCATGGTGCAAGGAATATTAAAGGGGTTTAGGGCTTAGATTCGCTTTTTTTTTTAGGATGTTTTCTTTTTCAGCTGACCCTAAATATAAAATTTGCCTTTTTCTTTTTTTTTTTCTTTAAAATTTCAATTAATAATTTTCTTTTTCTTTATTCATTCATATAAAACAATTTTCAATTTCTTAATAATTTTAAATTCAATTTTATTTTTTCAAAATTTAAATAAACATTAGATTAGAAAATTCCTCCCCTCGCATGCATCGACCTAGAGAGGCTTCCTCTGCCGCCGATGGATTCATCATCAACTTTCTGGTACCCAGGCTCTTAAGGTGTGATTTTTAAACGGGAATACAAATTTAAATGTATTCACTTTTTGATTAATTTAATTTACAAAATTCATTTGCACACCTTAACTTTAGTTTAATCAATTAAATATAGAGGGAGGTGGGATGCACCATGCCAACGAGAGGGATTTTATTTTATTTAAGAACATGCAGCTCCTCCTCCTCGTGAATCTATTAGTGGAGAAATCAACGGGAATTTCTTTCAGTTGTTGTTGTTGTTGTTGTTGTTGTTGTTGTTGTTAGCTTCAGGTGTCCCTTCTCTATTCATTAGCTATGATTTAGGATTGCAATTAAAGATTTTCTCGTTGATTCTTTCCATAAACGATTCATAAGGAGATGCTGGAAAGATCAAAGCCCAGGTTCTCAAGTGCTCTTGTTGTGTGTTTGCGAAAAGACGCCTTTTGTTGACGCATTCGGGAGTCTGATATGTTTTTGTACCTTTGTGGCTCTCTGGGTTTAAATGAGTCAGGCATGGGTTCAAATTGCAATCCCTTTGAGGCTGGCTAGGGACAGACCCGAGGGCTCCACCGATCTGATGGTGGGGACGGGGTCACCAACTCGCTCTCTCTATTGTCTTCGTCTTTTCTGATTGTATTTAGATTAGGTAGGATCTCTTCCCGACACTCGTTTGCCCGTAATCCAAAAAATCACGTTCAATCTCACTCATACGATTTCTTTAGACTCCCGGCTTTTACGTTTTTTTTTTTTCATTTCTATTAGACAAGAAAGGCAAAACTTTCTTGCTCTTTTTTTTATTATTATTTTCCTTTACTAGAAACACTTTTTTGTGTTTATTTTTATGTGATTTGAAAGAAGAGCAAAAAGTTTGAAATTTTTCGCTATTAAAAGGTAAATATTAACAAATGCATTTGACTTCTAACTTTAAATTCATCTGAATATCCTAAACTAATTCTTTATTTTTTGTTCTAGGTCGCTTAAGCTGCGCCGACGTTTCGCCCAGATATACGACCATCCTCAGGGCCGAAGCGTGTCAACCAAAGGCTCGCATAGAGTCAAGTCTAGATTGATCACTTATCTTCTCCAATAATCTGAGGATGGTCGTATATCTGACCGAGACGTCAGACGAGGCTTGAAGTGAATAATAAACGAAATAAACGTAGCTCTTTTCTTTATTCCTTACTATAAGAGCTGGATAAATTCTAACGTTATTTCGATTCAAGAATTGACAATGAGCCATTTGTGTCTGTTACTGCAGTAACACCATGGAGGGTGAGATTTCTGCAAGATGAACGGGTTCATAACTTCATTTGGACATCATCACTCACTACGAATATTTAAATCCAAGTTGTTTCTATTTATTTTCCACCACTTTGATGATTGAGTGAGAAATAATTTTATTTTTTATTTTTTAATGACTACCAGCTGCTAGAGTAAAGGCCGTTTTCTCACTGGATCGAAGGGATGGGGAATATTTTTGGAAGGAACATCCTCTTCCCGATGGGTGTTTTCCTATAAATGTATATACTGTATATTAAATAGCCTGTACCGATTGATACAGAGGGACATTTTTCTGCTACGGCTAGGATGAATCATCTCTTTGCTGTGATCAAAACTAAAAACAAGAAAGATGTTTCGTGGCTTTTATTTATTTTTGTCTCTCAATACAAATATTTATATTCTAACACCCTTCAAAGAAGACATAGTCATAGATAAATTGAAAGGCAAGCCTAGAAAAGGACCAGGCCAGTGGCGCTCAAAAGAGTCACACCAGATTTTTTTGTGTCAAATTATACCATATTTAGTTTCCACCTATATATTCATTTCTCCTATCTTTCCTATGAAGTACAAGAGTAAAGTGCGCTTTAAACAATTTTGAGAGCAAAATGAAAATATACATTCTAAAGAGCATCTAAAAAATAATTGATTTTTGAATTAAAAAAAAAATCGTTGGAGCTAATTTTGAGAAAATCAAAAAAAAAAGTGAAAAAGCACATAAGTTAATTAATACTACTCTTTGGCCGATTTTGATTAAAAGCTTATTTTCACGCCCTAGCGGGGGGGGGGGGTAACTAACAAATATAAAATTTCAATATCCTAGCTCAATTCCTTCATGCATTAAATTGAACCAAGACACACAGACAGACAGACAGACCATGTCGCGAAAACCACTTTTGGATTCAGGGAACCTCAATCCATCAAGAGGTTTTTCACCTGTGTGTGTTCGTCAATGCTTGTTTTCTAAGAATTGTTTATACAAATATCACATTTATAGGGCTTTCAAATTATACCATATTTAGTTTCCGCCTATATATTTAAGAATATTCATTTCTCCTATCTTTCTTATGAAGTACAAGAGTAAAGTGTGCTTTAAAAGATTTCAAGTGAAAAATGAGAATATACATTTTAAAGAGCATCTAAAAAATAATTGATTTTTGAATTTAAAAAAAAATCGTTGGAGCAAATTTTGAGAAAATCGAAAAAAACTGAAAAATTGCATCAGTAAAGTACTAGTACTTTTTGGCCAATTTTGTTGAAAAGCTTCGTGTCACGTCCCAGGGGGGTGCCTAACTTAAATATAAAATTTCAACTTCGTAGCTCTTTTCGTTCTTGAGATATTTTGTTCACAGACACACAGACACACAGACAGACAGACAGACAGACCATGTCGCGAAAACCACTTTTTTGGATTCAGGGGACCTCAAAACGTGAAGATCCATCAAAATCTCGACATCGAATTTTTGACATGAATCCAATACTTTCTCTCTATATATATATTAACATATATACCGTATAGAGGTAAGAGAAAGTAAAAAACATTAACATTTGGTCCCAAGGGGGGATGTGGGCGAGGATTTTGTCCCTTAAAATGCAAAAAAATCATTAAAAATGATCATTTTTTTTTATTTTTTCACTGATTTTCTACATATTCCAGCTGACAGACCCACCTCACCCTTCCTTAAACATCCCTCAACTAAAAAAAAATATATAAGCTTATAGTGAGCGATTCCGAAGCCCTTGCAAGAAGATGGAAGATACTCAGCTCCATGGATCAAAATGGCCAATATGAGGCTATAACTTTTTTTTTTTTGGCCGATCTTTACCAATTTAAAGTTATATATACGGATTCTTCTATGTCCTTCAATATTTCCATATTTTATCTAAAGGGGTAGAAATTATTTCTTGTCAATAATTGAAAAAAATTCTTCTTGGAAGGGCTTCGGAATCGCCCACACCCCACCCGCTTTATCCTATATATTTTTTTTTAGCTGAGGGATGTTTAAGGAAGGGTGAGGTGGGTCTGTCAGCTGGAATATGTAGAAAATTAGTGAAAAAATTGTGGAAAATCAGAAAAAATCGATCATTTTTAATGATTTTTTTGCATTTTAAGGGACAAAATCCTCCCCCCCCCCCTTGGATCCAAATGTTAATGTTTTTTAACTTTTCACTTCACTAGACCTTCTGAAGAAATGTTAAGGCTAAAATATTCTTTTTCATCACTCCAAATTTTTTTCATGGCCCTATAATTAACGAAAAGGGGTGGAAATAAGTAGAGGGCTCTCCCCCCCCCCCCCCCCGAAAACGGTACGTGGTGAGAAAAAACGAAGGTCATATTTGGATTCAGAATGTCATTTTACTTAAGAATCTGAAGGAATTATCTCGGGGCCAGAAAAAAGTTTCATTTTGTAGCAGAGTGTTATTGATTTTTTTGTCAACTTTTTCAAAATGACGGTTTTGCCCCAAATTCTACAAAACAAATTGTTTCAAACGGAAGTGTCATCTTCATCCTCAAAGTTCGAACAAGCATCATGGCCCCCTCGGCATTTAGAGCATTGGACCAATCCCTCTCTATCTATCGAATTAGCATATAGGCCATTACTAAAAATGCATCCTTCATCCTCATTAACAGTCGAATCGTCACATTAAGCAGGAGTTCGTTCAGGAAATTCGGACTTAATGATGTCTTTGCTTTTAGCATTGTCTTCGACTTTTTTCTTCTTTTTAAATGCTTTTATTTAACTTACTCTTTCAAGGTCACCAACTTTGAGTCTTTGTTTAGGACACTTCCCGATGGGCTAGAGGTGTGAAATTTGATATTTAAGGTTCATTTTTGATGACGCCACTATATGGTGGTTTTGAGCAAAATAGACCAAACTAATGTGGTACTTTATTTGAAGCCTCATCACGCAAATAAGGCCCTATTAACTATAGTTTTGAATTTTGATATTTACGAGTCATTTTTTTATGATAATGAATAATTTTTCAATTGAACCAAATCAAAATAGGCTAAAATAATGTTCTTTATTTAAAGCTCTACGCTAATTAGACAATTTTAGAAAATTTCCCGATGTTATTTAAAAGCCTCTAATTTTGAAAGTTAATTTTAAAAAATCACTCGAAAAAAAGACTAAAAAGCTTAAAATAAAAATAAAATAAAAAAAAGATTTAAAAAAAAAATGCTTTTATTTAAATTGAACTAAAAAGAGAGAAATAAGAAAGAAATAATTTAATTGTTCTTGTTAAAATTTTTTAATATTTGACTTAAAATAAAAGCGTGGGGCGCGAGCCTCGGAATCACTTCGAAGCGCCCCACGCTTTTATTTTAAGTCAAATATTAAAAAATTTTAACAAGAACAATTAAATTATTTCTTTCTTATTTCTCTTTTTTAGTTCAATTTAAATATAAGCATTTTTTTTTAAATCTTTTTTTTTATTTTATTTTTTCCCATTAGACCTACTTTCTGTCTTTCTACATTCTTTTTTCTTTCTTTTCTACTTCCAACTTATAAGGTGTTAATGTTAAAATTGCAGTTTTTCCCGGCCTTTCCCCGGTTTTCCACCTTTCCTCTTTTTAAGTTCAATTAATAAATGCGAGTATTCGAATTATAACCTTTTATTTTCATTGGTTTGTCAAGAAAAAAATCTGGTGTGACTGTCGCACAGCACACAACTTTCTCTTACCTTCGGTAATCGAAAGTTGTGTTCTGTGCTTGTCACACCAGATTTTTTGTGTCGACATATATTTAGTTTCCGCCAATATATTTGAATTCAGATGTAAAATTTAATAAGTATGGGAAAATATTTATATTTTGTTACCATGGCAACCATTTCTCCTATCTTTCCTATGAAGCACAAGAGTAAAGTGTGCTTCAAACAATTTTGAGGGCAAAACGAGAATATACATTTGAAAGAGCATCTAAAAAATAATTGATTTTTGAATTTTAATCAAAATCGTTAGAGCGAATTTTGAGAAAATCGAAAAAAACTGAAAAAGTACATCAGTAAAGTACTAGTACTTTTTTGCGGATTTTGATTAAAAGCTTATTTTTCCGGTCCCGGGGGGTGTTTAACTTAAATATAAAATTTCAACCTCGTAGCTCAATTCCTTCATGCTAAAAATCTGTCCACACACACACACACACAGACACACACACACACACACAGACAGACAGACCATGTCGCGAAAATCACTTTTTTGGATTCAGGGGACCTCAAAACGTAAATGTCAAAATCTCGACATCGAATTTTTGACATGAATCCAATACTTTCTCTCTATATATATATTACATATATACATAGGTAAGAGAAAGTAAAAAAAAAAAAATGGTGGGGCAAAACAGACCAGATGTGATTTTGCCCCATTCAGTAGAATGCGATTTTGCCCCGCAGCATATAACGAAACAAATTTGGTGTTTTTATAGATGTAATGCAAAACGTGACAATTCATTACTATGTTAAAATATGCTACCGGTACTATATACAGTGAATTCATATATTTACTTAACTTATGTAAAAGCAGCAGTCTTGTCATATATAAAATAGGATTTTTGTCACCCTAAAATCAGACAAAAAGTTATGAAAATCTTCAAAAAATATTCACACCTAAACCACGGGGCCGATAGACAAGAAACACAGCTTCAACTACAGCTGTCTTCTTATTAGTTGATATTGTTCTCACCGAATTGCAGCACATATCACACAAATACGAGAGGGGTCGGTTTGACCCCACTTTCCCCTTTTTGGCCGATTTTGATTAAAAGCTTATTTTCACGCTCCAGGGGGGTGCCTAACTTAAATATAAAATTTCAGCCTCCTAGCTAAATTCCTTCATGCTTAAAATTGAACACACACACACACACACAGAGACAGACCATGTCGCGAAAACCACTTTTTTTTATTCAGGGGACCTCAAAACGTGTATATCCATCAAAATGTCAACATCGAATTTTCGACATGATCGCAATATTTTCTCTCTATATATATTAACACATATAGAGGTAAGAGAAAGTAATAAAAGTAAAAATAATATATTTTTTTATATACCAGGTATAGCCTACATTATATCATCCTAATATATTACAATAATTATCTGTTAAAAAACAACATGTATTTTTTTTTTTTTCAAAATTTATTTGTTTGTGTTTTGAAATTGGGCAGCCGATTTGCTCAATAGGCTATTGATTATCCGAAATTAAACGTTTTTGTTTAAGAAGACGTTTTAAGACCTCAATTCTTATCTAAATACAGTCATGACTAGGCACAAAAGGTAACTGACTTGATTGGGTTATCTATAAGATAATGGTTAACCAGCATATTTATTTTTATTTTTATTAAAATATTTTTATCAGAATCAGTTAATTATATCTTGAATAACAGATATGTGGAAATAACTAGGTGCTTAGAGGCAGGGGCTGCCCCTGACTTGCCCACCTATTCACTGAGAGGACACAAGCCTAAATGGGGATCGACCCAAACCCTAAACTTAAAAGCTATAAATTGGCATGTTAGATTACGTTTATTGTGTGGGCGTGGCTAAGAAGCGATTTTGTGAAATTTAACGAGCCGAAATCACCATTTTTTTTTTTTTTTTTTTTCTATTTCTTAAATCCATAATAGCTCTATAGATATATAATAGCAGAGTGTCCGTTTGTCCAGTTCTGTTTGATCAACTTCCCGTTGTAATTTTGAATTGAAATTTTGCATTCTTATAGAGAACGCTATGGCGCAGGGCCGGAAGGAACTACGAGATTTTTTAGGTACCCCCCCCCCCCCCCCCCCCTAGATCCGGCCCTGCTATGGAGAGTCGAGGAAAATACTCGGGTCCGCACATTCTCAAAAGGGGAAGCGCAAAATATTCTAGAAAATTCGGAACTTGCCCATTGGAAAGCATTAATTAAGCCCTAGGAAAAATTAAAACCAATTTATTAAAATAATCAAATCATCTTAATATATAGAGAGAGAAAGTATTGGATTCATGTCAAAAATTCGATTTCGAGATTTTGACGGATATACACGTTTTGAGATCCCCTGAATCCAAAAAAGGTGCTTGTCGCGACATGGTCTGTCTGTGAACAAAATATCTCAAGAACGAAAAGAGTTAGGGGGTAGAAATTTTATAAATAAGTTTTGTACCCCCCTGGGACGTGACACGAAGCCTTTGAACAAAATCGACCAAAGAGTACTAGTACGTTTTCAGTTTTTTTTTTCAAAATTCGCTCCAGCGATTTTGATTAAAATTCAAAAATCAATTATTTTTTAGATTCTCTTTAAAATGTATATTCTCATTTTGTCATTGAAATCTTCTGAAGATCATTTACTCTTCCACTTGATAGGAAAGATAGGAGAAATGGTTGCCATGGTAAAAGAATATAAATATTTTACCATGTTTATAATTTTAATGTATCGGCGAAAACTAAATATATATCTCATCTTAAAAAAATCTGGTGTGACAAGCACAGTACACAACTTTCGATCACCGAAGGTGTGCTGTGCGACCAGTCACACCGGAATTTATTTGGTAACCATTACATTGATGTTTATCATCCTTCAAGTGAACTTATTTGTCGCACACAAGACCTTAAATTGCTTTTAAATGTATTATTCCGGAAGTGGCTTAAACGGCGCAATGCGCCCGAGCTCGCCCGACGGAGGGTTAAATGAAACAAATTCAACGATCGAGAGTAGCCCCCGGGTTTGGCGTAGTTGGTAGCGCTCCTACCTTGTATATCAAGGGTCGAGGGCTCGAATCCCAGGCAGTCCATTCATTTTATTTAAGCCATTTGGATACAAAATCCTGGACCCCAAATATATATAATTAACAATTAATGAGTATCGTTTAAGTCTTATATGGCCTGCGTTGCCGAAAAGACTGATCGTTTGTATGTGTGTGAGTGTGAATGGGAAAAAAAAACGATCGAAATTAAGGGCTGAAACTTCGAGGAAATTTTTTTTTTTTTTCGATGTTTTGAACAATATTTCAGTGTGCCCGCGAAACAAAATGTTCGTTTCAAATGAAACACCCGTATGTCCATAATTAAAAATTTTTCAAGAGAAGCAAAAAACTGTTTAAGGGGCGAGTCTGGAAAAACTGTTAAACGCCGAATGAGAAGCTAGTTACTCTAGGCGGCAAGAGATGGCGTTAGTTCTGCCTATAGGCAAACAAGCATTTTATTCCATTTCATTTTAAATATTCCAACAAATTAATTAAAGGCAAAAAATTAATTATTCTTTAACACAATGATTATTACTTTAGTTGTCTATAAGATATAGAGCGATTTTTTTAAAATTATCTTTTATTTAACGTGATTAATCAAAAAATAAAATTTCTTTTTCGAAATCAAAAAGGGCGTATATATCTTGTAGATATATTAATTAGCTTTAATTTAGAAAAATTTGAGGTCGATAGCTTCAAAGCTTGTGGCCGTTGCAACCCCTCAGACCCCCTCGACCTTAAAAACATATTCAGGCCTATTCTCTAAAAACAGGTGTTAAAATTTAAAATAAACAAATGCGTGTTAAAAAGTAATATAGAAACAATCAGCGTTAAAAAAATGCTATTCTCTAATAACAGAGACGTTAACATGTTGCTTTTATTTCAATATTATAACCTTACTTTTTAGGTTTTTATTTTAAACACCACGTTAAAATATTAAAGCCAGCGCCTAGACATGGCATTAATTTTTAACACTATTTTCTAAATGTTAACGCTTGGTAGGTAAATAAAAGAATAGCAGCTAAAATTATTTCATTTATTGACCCACTAGGCTGACGTTTCGGTCTTGGTCAAGCTCTGAGGATGGTCTTGACCAAGACCGAAACGCCAGCCTAGTGGGTCAATAAATGAAATAATTTTAGCTGCTATTCTTTTATTTACCTATCAACGATTATCCAGCTATAAAATCCACATTTGTTAACGCTTGGGCTTTAAATTTTTGTTTGCAGCTATTTGAGGCAAGAACGTGATTTTTTAACGCTTACATTACTTTTTAACACCCATTTGTTTATTTAAAATTTTAAAGCCTGAATAAAAGGATTTTAAATGATGAATTATGAAATAACTTTTGTTATTAATTTATCTATATTAAGTGAAGGTTGTTGGTGATAGCATAAATGGGGAAACAGGGCATGCTCGTATTTAGCGGGTGGGAAGTGAGGGATTGGAGGGTTGAGCCCCGTAGCGGGCAATTTGTGCATCACATCCCCTACG
The DNA here is from genome assembly GCA_023213315.1 of Euborellia annulipes. Taxonomy (NCBI): domain Eukaryota; kingdom Metazoa; phylum Arthropoda; class Insecta; order Dermaptera; family Anisolabididae; genus Euborellia; species Euborellia annulipes. The sequence goes on along the minus strand of JAKCPI010016310.1, from coordinate 33,644 downwards.
CCATCTGCATTCTGCGCTGTCGTGTTGCGCCGTTGGGAGGTTTTTTTTTTTTTTTTTTGTTACCCCCACTAATCCCCCTCCCCTCTGCTGCAATGCCGAGAGAGAGAGGCTAGTGGGTTGTCTGCAGTCTAGGGGAAAACGAAACACTCTCAAAGCCAACCAACTAACGACGACGACGACGACGACGACGCCGGGGCGGATTGATTGGAGGGTAAGGCTCGGGGGTTGGTTCTTTTTTGTGTGCTGAGAATTAAAAAAAAAACAATTTAATTTCCCTGCTTTCAAATAAGATATTTGTATTTATTTAAGGGGGGGCTCTCAAGCCTACCGAAAAACTCTCTTCAAGCCCCCCCAAAAGTGAATTCGCAGCCAGCCATTGAATTTGTGAGTGCCTGTGAAATAGAAGAGAATTTTTTATTAAGCAAAGTGTGACGGCAAACAGCAAGTGGTGACTCATTTCTTCGGGTGAAAAGGTAACTAAAAGCCCTTTCCATTTATTTATAATTGAAATGAAATGCATTTATTTATTTATTTGTTTGTTCCATCCATACAGAAATGGAATTAGTTCCCGAAGGGAAGAATTTTCGATTAGCCCATGAAGACGAATATCCAGAAATCTTGAACTTTTTAGCTCAATATTTGCCGGAATCTCTCAAGGTAACCCTTTTTCACTTTTTTTTTTTTTTTTTTTTCACATACCGTATGTTCGTTTCATTCATACATTTATTGATTCTGCTCCATTCAAATTTCGAAAATTTTTTGCATTTTCATTGCAAATCAATAATTAATAAATTCGAATGCAATGGAGGGAGGGCAAAATGCATGCACATCTATCTATCCCTTTAATGTCCCGCACATTTGGCTCGACTACGTACTAGATGACGTCATTTTCATTTCAATTTGTATAAATGAATACATCTATTTGAATTTGTATGTTTATTTGCCCGGAACCCAAGAGCTCCAGCCTTTCTTAATTTATGCCCTAAGTTTTGGCAGATTATAGCTTAAGAGGTTTTTTTAATGACTGAACTCTAGCCATAAAGATGGTCACCGAAACGTCGCTGTGGGTTCTTAAATAAAGAAATAAACCTAGCTGCTCGGCCCTTTATTTTTCTACTACATATTGATTCAGCTATTCACCTCGCTAACATAAGAGATATGTTATTAATAAATACAACGTTTCGGCTACTAATTATGCAGTTAGTGAATCCATCAACCTGCAGAATTAGTAACCGAAACGTTGTATTTAATAACATATTTCTTTTTGAATTTTTATTTGTCAAAAGTTAGGCCATAAATTATTTCCATTTTTTTTTTTTTTTTTTTTTTGGGGGGGGGAGATATTAATTTTGGAAAATTTCAAATTCTTATTTCAAATTTAACCAATTTGGTTTGTGAATATGTTTATTTGTTGGTGGGCCCAGGCTTCCCTTGGTCGGAGAGGCTGGAGCTCCTGGGTTCCAACAAATAAACATATTCACAAATTTGTTAAATTTGAAATTTTCCAAAATTAATACCTTCCCCGCCCCCCCCCCCAAAAAAATGGAAATAATTTATGGCCTAACTTTTGGCAAATAAAAATTCAAAAAGAAATATGTTACTAAATACAACGTTTCGGTTACTAATTCTGCAGGCTGATGCACTCAATAACTGCAAAATTAGAAGCCGAAACGTTGCATTAATATTTAATAAATGCCAAAAAATAATTGTCAAATCTGAGATAGGCATACGTCAAAATTGTAGTCAATTTATTCAACCCCCTCCCCCCCCCCCCTCCTTCCCTCGCTCACCAACGCATTGAATGAATGAATTCAAATAAAGAAATTTCTTTTTTCCTGTTCCAATTTGCAAAATATCGCGGGTTCGGACCCGCGACTTTTGGTATACGAGGTTAGCACGCTAACCCCTACACCAAGCCCCGAGGGCATATTAATTAATAACAGTTAAAGTCTTAAATGGCCTAATTTGCCGAAAAGACTGTGTGTGTGAGTGTGAGTGGGGAAAAAAAATAATGGCAAAATATTGTAGTTTAGTTCGGGGTCCCCCCCCTCCCCGGCGATTAAATTATATTGCAATAATTTCACACCTGTGAAATTACAGTATAAACATTCTAATGTCAAGGATCTATCCGAGGGTCCGTTAATTTAAAATTCAAGTCTGAAGAGGGCATGATCTATTGCCGAAACGTCGTCTTTCCGTTTAAAGAATTTAGGCTTTTTCTTTTGCAGATTCCTAGAAAATAATCTTATTTTATCTACTGTAGAGTATGTTCTATTTTCTTATATATACACGTATATATATATATATAACTTTTTCGAAACGATAGCTTCAAGCAACGCTTTTATCGTATTCTTGATTGATATCTTAACGTTACATAAAACGACCAAGTATTTTGTTTTCAAAACATAAAAACAAATGAACGAAGCATTATCATTTTAATAATATATTCCAAAAAAATATGGTGTGACTGAGGCACAGCACACAACTATCTCTTACCTTCGCTAATCGAAAGTTGTGTTCTGTGCTTGTCACACCAGATTTTTTGTGTCGACATATATTTAGTTTCCGCCGATATATTAGAATTCAAGATGTAAAATTTATAAGTATGGGAAAATATTTATATTTTGTTACCATGGCAACCATTTCTCCAATCTTTCCTATCAAGTACATGAGTAAAGTTGTCTTCATAAGATTTCAATGGCAAAATGAGAATATACGTTTTAAAGAGAATCTAAAAAATAAGTGATTTTTGAATTTTAATCAAAACCAGTGAAGCGAATTTTGAGAAAATCTAAAAAAAAAAAAAACTGAAAAAGTACATAAGTAAAGTAATAGTACTCTTTGGCCGTTTTTGATTAAAAGCTTATTTTTCCGGTCCCGGGGGGTGTTTAACTTAAATATAAAATTTCAGCCTCATAGCTCAATTCCTTCATACTTAACACACACAGACAGACATACTTTTTTGGATTCAGGGGACCTCAAAACGTCAAAATCTCGACATCGAATTTTTGACATGAATCCAATACTCTCTCTATATATATATTAACATATATATAGAGGTAAGAGAAAGTAATAAAAACAAGCCAGGGGCATGGGATGACGTCATAGCTGGTCTTGGACAGTATCAGCCAAAAATCTGGTGTGACAGCACGCAGCTTTCACTTGCCCTTCGTGCTGGCCACACCAGGTTTTTATTTAGTTTCCCATAGCACCTTAGTTTCAAACTTGCATTTTAAATGTTGACTGCTTGCAATAAACTATGGTTATTTTTCAAAAATTTTAATCTCATATTTAGACATTTTATACACAATATAGATTCGTAAATAAATACAAAATTTCATAAGAATTGGAAATAATGTTTTTAAATGTGTAAAAAGTTCAATTAGAATCGATAATAACATGCAAATCCCCATATGGGGATTTAACATTGGAAGAGCCGCAAGTGTTCACAAAAAATCTTACTGATATACTTACTACCAATCAAAGAATTCAAACAGTAGAAATTCAGAGAATAGGAATCTGAACATTGCTCTTTTTAAATGCTTTTATTTAACTTACTCTTTCAAACTCACCAAATTTGAGTCTTTGCTTAAGGCACTTCCCGATGAGCTAGAGGTGTGAAATTTGATACTTAAGGGTCATTTTTGATGACGCAAATTGTGAGTTGGGTTTTAGCAAAATTGACCAAACTAATGTGGTACTTTATTTCACGCATCCTGCCTTCTTTTTTGAATCCTCTGTAATAAAAAAAGACTTAAAAAAAATGCTTTTATTTAAATTGAACTAAAAAGAGAGAAATAAATTAATTGTTCTTGTTAAAATTGTTGAATATTTATGACTTAAAATAAAAGCGTGGGGCGCTTCAAAGTTATTCCGAGGCTCTAAGTATATACAATTCCTTAAGCTATCAATGTGCGCCCACGCTTTTATTTTAAGCCATAAATATTCAACAATTTTAACAAGAACAATTAAATTAAATTATTTCTCTCTTATTGAAATATAACCATCATCAGTCCATTTTTTGAGAGTGTGAGCTCAAATGACGAAGCATTGAGTCATATTGCGGAGTTGTCAGTAGATGTGTATTATACATAAATTATTTGTATAAAATACAAAGCAATGCAATCAGCTTATACGAAGCGCCAAGTTTGAGATACAAAATTGTTTTTATTATCATTAATTAATATCATTAATTAATAAAAACAATTTTGTATCTCAAACTTGGCGTACTGATGATGGTTATATTTCATTAAAACCGAAACTCTTTCCTCAACAGAGAGTTTCAATTCGTGGAGACTAACTACCTGGCTGCTTGCTCTTTTGTCCTCTTATTATTTCTCTCTTTTCAGTTCAATTTAAATAAAAGCATTTTTTTAAAGTTTTTTTTTTATTATATTATTTTTGATATACTAGGTTACAACAGTAGCGATGTTGACCTAGTCTACTTCAAAAAATACGGAAATTATTCAAATGTTGTAAAAAGTAAAGAATAATAGAGTGGCAAAACTTTCCCTGCTCTTAATCGATAGTGGGGAAGTTGTACAACTTCGCTAGCTATTTTTTTTTATTCCCCTGCAAATATAGGCCTATTTGCCAGTCGCCTTTACTTCCATATTTGCCAGGTCAAATTGCGCTATTAGCCTAGAAAGAAAAAAAAATCTGGTGTGACTGGCGCACAGCACCCAACTTCTCTTACCTTCGCTAATTAAAAGTTGTGTTCTGTGCTTGCCACACATATATTTTTTTGTGTCGAGATATATTTATTTTCCGACGGTACGGTACATTTGAATTTGAAAAGTTTATAAAATATTTGTTTATTTATGTTTTTTTACCATGGCAACCATTTCTCCTATCCTTCCTATGAAGTACAAGAGTAAAGTGGTCTTGAGAAGATTTCAATCACAAAATGAGAATATACATTTTAAAGAGCATCTAAAAAATAATTGATTTTTGGCTTAACTTAAATATAAAATTTCAACCTCGTAGCTCAATTCCTTCATACACACAGACCAATTTGCGGGGACCACTTTTTTTGATTCAGGGGACCTCAAAACGTGTATATCCATCAAAATCTCGACATCGAATTTTTGACATGTACCTACTGATTTGTCAATATCTAATTTGATTAAAGCGAATTTTACTAAACTAATACGAGGATACTTACGGGCTGCAAATGGACTTACACCACTTTCAAAATTAAACATTTGTAAAGATCGTTTAATTTCAAATGAGAAAAATCAAATATTACTTAAAATATACTCGTACTTACTTCGCATTAATCCAATTTTGTTTACAAATAATGACACAATATAAAATAGAAATCGTATTTCTAATTTCAGACGTTAACCACATTGTTAAAATTAGAAGATATGCGTAGTATTTACTTATCCTCTGCATGTGGCAGTGTTTTGAAATATTCATGATGCACTGGAAGACATAAATGCTTGATATCTTTATATTAATATGTAACCTGACTTATTAACCAGTGGCGTCATTTCAACTTTTCCCTGGGGAGGGCAAAATTTCTTTTTCTTACATGATCTATCTCAAATTGGCCAAAAGGTATTTGAATTAATTCATTTTTTAATTTTGTACGGTTTATTTTGAATTTATTTTATATTTTATATAAAAGCTAAGTCACCTACCTCAAATTGGACTTACACCCCTTTCATAATCAAGGATTACGCGATTTCCTTTACCGGCCAATTTTAAGTTGTATAAAAGATGGAAATTTTTAAAGAAATATACCTGGCAGTTACACCAGATTTTTGCTATTTTGTCCTTTACGACCTTTGAATTTCCAAGTATTGATATTATTAATACTGTATAAAAAAATGTTCACGGCGCCCTAAGAGACCAGGGAATACTCTGAAATATTTTTTTTTTTTGGGGGGGGGTGGGGGTGGGGGTGGTTGGTGATGCTGAAAAATAAAAAACATTCTTTCTCCCTCGAACCGTAATCAATCCCTCCAAGTCACGCTTCTCTATTCGTGTACTAAATTTAATAATTACTGCGCTATTATTATTATTATTATTATGAAGTCACCAATTGGGTGAGATCGTTAAAAGTTCAATTTTACACTGCGGTTGTGTTTTTTATAAAACGAGAGAAACTTGAGAGGACTTTTCTTTTTTTTTTTAATAAAATTGAATTTTCTCTCTCTCTCAGATTTCTCTTTTGAGAGATGAGAAGAAATCACTAGCTGCGTTGCCCATCGATGGGGAGTGAATTTCTGAGTTATAATTTCCTTGTGCATCGATTCCTCTTTCTCAGGCCTATTGACCTACCAAAGAGGGGGGGGGGAGGGAATAAATAGACAAATAATTAATTGTAACACTTATCTCCCTTTTTACTTTCTCTTACCTCTATACCTCTATATATGTTATTATATAGAAAGAGAAAGTATTTGATAATAGAATAGGAAAAATAAATGAGCAAGCAACTAGTTATATTTCAATTTATTAACATACCAAGGCCGACGTTTCGGTCACATATGGGACCATCTTCAGGGCTACAAATGATGAAAAAGAACATTTAAGAGATAGATAGATAGATACAATCAATTACATAAAATTTTATCATTTTATGTAAATGATTGTATCTATCTATCTCTTAAATGTTCTTTTTCATCATTTGTAGCCCTGAAGATGGTCCCATATGTGACCGAAACGTCGGCCTTGGTATGTTAATAAATTGAAATATAACTAGCTGCTTGCTCATTTATTTTTCCTATTCTATTATCAACACTCAGCTATATACCTCCTTCAAAAAAAGTATTTGATGTCGAGATTTTGATGGATATACACTCCAGGTCCCCTGAATCCAAAAAAGAGGTCTGTGAACAAAATATCTCAAGAATGAAAAGAGCTCGGAGATTGAAATTTTATATTTAAGTTAGGCGTGGTGCATGGGACGTGACACGAAGCTTTTGAACAAAATCGGCCAAAGAGTACTAGTACTTTACTGATGCACTTTTTTTCAGTTTTTTTCGATTTTCTCAAAATTCTCTCCAACGATTTTTTTTTAATTCAAAAATCAATTATTTTTTTAGATGCTCTTTAAAATGTATATTCTCATTTTGTCATTGAAATCTTCTGAAGACCACTTTATGCCCACGGGGCGTGGTGTAGAGGTTAGCGTGCTAACCTCATATACCAAACGTCGCGGGTTCGGACCCCAGGCAGTCCGATGATTTTATTTAAGCCATCTGGATACCAGATGGCTTAAATAAAATGCCTGGACCCTAATATAGATAAATTCATAAATAACGGTTATCGTAAATGTCTTATATGGCCTGAGCTGCCGAAAAGACAGTGTGAATGTGTGTGTGAGTGTGAGTGTGAATGAGAAAAAAGTGTGAATGTTTTTGAAAAAAAAAAAAAAAAGACCACTTTACTCTTGTATTCTTTTTTTTTTTTTTTTTTTTAAACATTCACACTTTTTCTCATTCACACTCACACTCACACACACATTCACACTGTCTTTTCGCAGCTCAGGCCAATAAGACTTTGAGAACCGTTGTAATTAAATATCAATTTGGGGTTCAGGCATTTCTATTTAAGCCATCTACTCTTGTACTCCATAGGAAAGATAGAAGAAATGGTTGCCTTGTTATCAAAATATAAATATTTTCACATAGGCCTACTTATAAATTTTACATCTTGAAAATCGATTGTACCCTACTGTCGGAAACTAATAATAAATTCATGTCGACACGAAAAATCTGGTGTGACAAGCACAGAACACAACTTTTATTTACCAAAGGTAAGGGAAAGTTGCGCGCAGTGCGACTAGTCACACCAGCTTTATTGAAATCATGGGAGCGCCTGGGAGTTAGACAACTAGAAGCGTAAACGAATGGAAGGAAGGAAGGAGCAAATGAAACTCCTCCTTCTTCTTCTCCTCCTCCTCCCTTCACTCCCACCCTGGAGCTTTTCTTGTTCTTCTATTAGTTCCCAACTACAGTAGTAGGGGCGGCCCTTTGCTTTCCACGTCCCTCCTCTTCACTTTTGGTTGCCTAACACTTAGGCGTTCTCTCGATTAAGAAAGATGGCTCCTTCTACCTCTACTAATAACCCGATCTGATTTGTCATAGCACAAGGGAATAAAAACAAATTTTTTTTTTCCTGCGGCATAAGCTTAGTACTCTGGCTATAAATATATTTTGTTTGAATTGACTCTGGCTCTCATGGTTAACGGGACCAAAAACACCAAAGGAAATCCCGTTCTTCTTATCTCTTATTGATATCTTTTTGTTGTTTTATTATTCTTCATTTCTAGCCAAGGGCGGATCCAGAGGCGTTCTCGGCGGGGGGGGGTTAATCTGGTGTGACTGCTCGCACTGCACACAATTTTTTCTTAATTTCCGTTATTTAAAGGCGGATTCTGTACTTTTTTGCCAGAATATATATACAAATCAAATTCTTAAGTATTAATTTTTAAAATTTTATATGTGAGATAATATTCAGCTGAGACCTCTCGTTAAGTTATATTAATTAAATCGGAGGCTTTTATTTTTTGGCTGCACCTGCTCCATCTCCTGTCTAAAAAATATTTTTCTCAAATCGCGGGGGGGGGTAATTACCCCCTTCACCCCCTCTCCCTTCTATCTGCCCTTGATCTAGGCATTTTGTTTGTTTGATCATTTTAACATAGACGTTTTAAAAAATATCTTCCTTTATTTCCAGTATAAATTGGATAGCCTTTATCTCAAAAAGCAGAGTCAATTAAACAAAAATATTCAGCAGACCAAAATTACCAAAAATTATTTAATAAATCCCATGCCGCGGAATCTGTGTGATGATAGCCAAAAGAAATGAGGACTCTAATAATTAAGGGAAAAGGCCCATATAAAAACAACCGGAATTTTTAAACCAATCAATTGGAATAGGTGCCTAAATGGCATCCGATGCCGATAAATTATACTTGATGGCCTGCATTAAATAAACGAGCGCACCAAAAAATTGGGGACATCGGGACACGTTGGTTGCTCTTTAAAGCGGCTCACCTCTAGTTTCGAGATGCTGGGCCAGTGCGTTTTCAGGTTTTAATCTGACGTTGCTCTTTCCTCAGGATGGTAGGCGAGTGGATTTTCAATAAATTATAGAAAATTGATTATTAGAGGTTACGATAATGGCCAAATTTTGACATCGTTTCGGTTCGATTAAGCCTTCTTCAGAACATCTCGCATTTATCAATGATTTATGCCTTCTTTTTCTTATAATTCTGCAGTTTACAATTATTGTTCTTTTTTTTTTTTAATACAAAGTATAGTTATTGTTAGAGGTTTCAAATAAACTACCACATTAGTTGATCTATTTTGGTAAAAACCGACTGATAATTTGCGTCATCAAAAATGACCCTTAAGTATTAAAATTCACACCTCTAGCTCATCGGGAAGTGACTTAAACAAAGACTCAAAGTTGGTGACCTTGAAAGAGTTAAGTTAAATTAAAGCATTTGAAAAGAAAATCGATGTTTTTTTTTAAATGCTATAACTTTTTTTGGCTGGGTCAAAAAATTTGAAAAAATTCTCATTCAATAGGGTTCAAAAAGATGACAAGGTTTCAGCCAAATCGAAAATGGCCGGGTTCAAAAGTGGTCGCGTTGGCGTCGAATGCCCCATATACGTATAAATCTTCCAATTTTTAACTGTTACACTTGTCTGATCGTTGATTTCTTTTTTTATTTTTTATTTAGTAATATATGAGTAATTATTTTATCTTATCCCCCCCCCCCCCCGAAAAACATATTATTATTGCATTCTTAGGTGCACGGCGTTATAGCGATATAACTATACACTTTTCTGACGACATCATCATAAAAAGGTCCGAGTTTTTTTCTCCACTCGCTCAACGAGAGACTTGACTCCCATAATATAATATATTTGAAATATATAATTAATTAAGTGACCATTAGAGGGGCGTGGTGACAAAAATAAACTCGCTATCTGAAGAATCCGGTGTGATCGCCTGCACAGGAGAGGGAATCAACGTTTCGACTCTTCTATTTGGCTAGGATCCTTAGGGCCGGATGATGATTAAGAAAATATTTTTATTAGCTAGAATGTAAATGCAAGATGAATTGTCGATTGCAATCAGGGAAATTTTAATATGGATCAGATATAAAATTGAAATTAATTTGTAGAAAAAAAAAAAAACTCGCGCATCGCATGTGGGATTGCCATAAAAAAGTGAGGGCAAAAAAAACATCTTCGGATGGCTTTGAGTTGAATATTGAAGCGGGGAAATTAGTGAAGCGTCCTTCAGGGAGAGGGGGCTTTTTATTTCCTAATTCCTATTAGAGTCAACTCGTGGGCGTAGCCAGGGTGTCGGATTCCTCAGGCGGGAATCCAACTTACGCTATTCACTTTGCGAAACATTAAAATTGTGTTATTTATCATAACATGATAAATAAAAAATCTGCGGTGTGTTTTGTATTCTGTCACACCAGATTTTTTGTGTCTAGTTTCCCAGAGCGGCACAGTCTTTTCGGCAACTTAGGCCATTTAAGACTTTAAACGATAACCGTTTTGTATGATAATATCTATTGGGGGTCTTGGCATTCTTATTTAAGCCATTAGGCCGACCCCGCACCGCGGGAATAATCAGGCGAGGACAGAAGAAGGTATCCAAATGAGCACCTTAGTTAACTTTTAAATGTTGACTGCTTGAAATAAACTCTGGGTATTTTTCAAAATTTTAATCTCATATCTAACAGTTATATATCATACTTATATATAAAGCGCTTAAACCGGTGTAAGATGTGTGAACCCACCAATCAGGCATCAGAAATGCCTCAGGGATAGCGCTGATTGGCGAAATTCAGAGAGGGCGGAGTCGGAGAGGCAAATTCAAAATTTCATAAGAATAGGAATTTTTTTTTTAATGTGTAAAAAGTTAAGGGGACTCCCTTTAGAATCGAAATTTAAATGCAAATCCCCGTATGGGGATTTAACATTGGCTCTATGGAAGAAAAGAATTGGAAAAAACTGAAATACTACATCTGCAAAGTGAACTTGAAACAATTTTCAGGGCAGAATGAGAGTATACTTTTTAAAGAGTCCACCCGCCGCAAAAGTGGAGGTCCTGGTTCGACTCCAGGGGGTGCAATTAAGCACAAATATATCTCGCAAACTTGCTAGTTTAAAGAGGAAGATTCTAAAAAAAAATAATTGATTTATGAATTATAATCAAAATCGTTGGAACCAATCTAGAGTAAATCGAAAGAAAACGGAAAACATCCAAGGAAGGGAGGGAGCAGGAGCAGCCAAAAATCAAAGCCTCCGATTTGACTACTTTTCGGGACAACTTTATTCTCCCATCATCAGTCCTTCTGTCCCCTAAACAGAATACATAATAAATGTATTGTGCCCTTTTGACAACTCTGGGAGAATAAAGTTGTCCCGAAACGTGTAGTCAAATCGGAGGCTTGGATTTTTGGCTGCTCCTGCTCCCTTCCTTGTGTGTAAATCAACAGCCACGTACTGTGGGGGACAACTAGGGCTGGACGGTAAACCGGTTTACCGGTAAAAACCGGTAAAAATTTTTTACCGAAAACGCGGTAACGAACCTCTAATTCGATAAAAACCGGTTTTTTTTCGAAAGTCGGTAAAAACCTATTTTTTCGGGCGGTAAAAAATTTTGGTTCCGCGAGAAAAAAAATGTTTCGGTAAAAAATTGGCTCTCTAAAAAAAGGTAAAATATTTTTTCGCCCTGGGAAAAATTTTGGTTCCGCGGGAGGAAAAAATGCTTCGGCAAAAAATTGGCTCTCTAAAAAAAGGTAAAATATTTTTTCGGCCTGGGAAAAATTTTGGTTCCGCAAAAAAAAATGTTCCGCGGCGGCAAACTTTGGTTCCGCGGGCGGTAAAAATTTTTACCGACTTTCGAGAAAAACCGGTTTTTTTTCATTATCGAGGTCGGTAATGAAAATCCATACCGTCCAGCCCTAGGGACAACTCTTTCATGGTTCAAACGTAGAAAATTTATAAAGATTTTCTTTTTCTTTTCTAAAAACAATGAAATAATCACAAGTAGAAAAATTTGGTGTGACTGGCGCACAGCATACAACTTTCTCTTACCTTCGGAATCGAAAGTTGTGTACTGTGCTTGTCACACCAGATTTGTTGTGTCGACATGTATTTAGTTTCCGCCAATATATTAGAATTCAAGATATAAAATTCATAAACAGAAAAATATTTATATTTTGTTACCATGGCAACCATTTCTCCTATCTTTCCTATGAAGTGAAGTACAAGAGTAAAGTGGTCTTCAAACAATTTTGAGAGCAAAACGAGAATATACATTTTAAAGAGCATCTAAAAAATAATAGATTTTTGAATTTTAATCAAAATCGTTGGAGCGAATTTTGAGAAAATCGAAAAAAACTGAAAAAGTGCATCAGTAAAGTACATGTACTCTTTGGCCGATTTTGTTCAAAAACTTTTTGAAATATAAAATTTCAACCGCGTAGCTTTTTGACTTCATGCTTTATTTTGGATTTTTTGGTCTGGAAACGTGTATTTCCAAAATCAATTAAACAATTCGTAAAAAAAAGACGATGATGGATGAAATCTGTTTCGCTTTTTAAGTGGGTGGAGGGGACAATTATTTAAATAGTATATCTATATAAAATCAGTTGAGATTTTTCAAGGTTAATTTTCAAGTCACGCAGATATTAAATCAAGGTTACTACGCTAATATCACGATAGTTGCCATGGAAACAAGTTTAATACAAATGCTACACCGCCGCCGCCGCCGCCGCTACTTGTTGTTTTATTAATCAAATTCCTTGCGATGTCGATAGAAAAGAAGGAAGGAACAAAAACAGAGACATCTGTCATTCATTCCTTCACATTTTAAAATGAACAAAAAAAATAAATCTATTTTGAGAATTCATGCATTCATGCCAAAAATGTTTGATAGAAATACACGTTTTTGAGACCCTGGCAAATATCTCAAGAACGAAAAGAGCTACGAGGTTGAAATTTTATATTTAAGTTAGGCACCCCCCTGGGACGTGACACGAAGCTTTTGAACAAAATTGGCCAAAGAGTACTAGTACTTTACTGATGCACTTTTTCAGTTTTTTTCGATTTTCTCTAAATTCGCTCCAACGATTTTTTTTTAAATTCAAAAATCAATTATTTTTTAGGTTCTCTTTAAAATGTATATTCTCATTTTGTGATTGAAATCTTCTGAAGACCACTTTACTCTTGTTCTTCATAGGAAAGATAGGAGAAATGGTTGCCATGGTAACAAAATATAAATATTTTCCCATACTTATAAATTTTACATCTTGAATTCATATGTTCCGTACTGTCGGGAACTAAATATATGTCGACACAAAAAATCTGGTGTGACAAGCACAGAACACAACTTTCTCTTACCTTCGGTAATCGAAAGTTGTGTGCTGTGCGCCAGTCACACCAGATTTTTGTTTTGTAGAATTATAGTTGTTAGTTGAATGACAGACAGGAATGTCTGCATAAAGTTTTTTTTTTTTTTTCTTCTTATCGCATGTAAAGTGGAAATATAAACCCTCTAATTATATGTATACCAGGCATACGACGACACTCCACTATTTTGAGGCAAGGCCAAACAGAAAGAAACGATTTAGTGCACGATTTGAAGGCATTTTTGATTAAAGCGAGCGAGCGAGCAAGTGTTTTTAGAAACAACACGACTTGGAATTTGCACGCACAAAAAGCCAATAAATTAAATAAACACTTAATGAATGAACAACCTTTCTGCGACATTGTAAATCAAAGAAAGAAGAAGGAATTATAAAAATAAATGGATGGATGGATGTTACACGATTACATTACACCTTGCCTGGAGAGGGGTGGAGGTTGAAATGGGTTATTTAATTTTGCTACCCCCCCCCCTCCCTGATGAAGCTGTTAAATAATATGAGTCAAAGAGTACAACAGCCTGAAACTAAATACTGCAAATTTCGACACGAAAACTCGGGCGTGACAAGTTTGTATCAATCTGATACTTTGTATCAGATACGAAAACGTATCAGGAACACAAAACAAAGTATCAGGTACTCGAGATCAGAGGGCGCCCCCCCCCTCCGCCCTCAAAGGCTACTTACGGCGCTGAATAAGTGGACTTTTTAGAAAAAGTAATCGCAGAGCATTTGCTGATATTTTTATTAGAGCAATTTCTATGATCGGTACCACGCCTCTGGAAAGATGCAGATGGAGGCGCATAGAAAAAAGATTTTATTGGATCTGACGACCAGACTGCATGCAGTACATCGATTATTCCACCATCATCAGGTCTCTAAATAATAAAAAAACAAAAAAGTCTTGATTGTTTGATGTTGTTGAGGCTCTTATTCTGTTTTATTACGGCGAAAAAGGTATTAATAGGAATTTCAATGATAACCAAGAATATATAGATAGATAGATATTTATTTATTTGCCCTGAGGCTATTGAGCCTCCTGGAGCACAGAAAATTCACAACCACAAGAATAGTATCCAAGTATAAGAGTATATATGATGCATGCTCTCCCTTCTCCCCAAAGCGGTGCGATTCATCCAACCGACCCCCTCTGCTCGTTTAACAAATATTCGCGAAATTTGACCTTAAACGTCGCCAGTGTACCTGACCCTCTAATGCGCTCCGGGATTCCGTTCCACAACCTCACAGACTCCACAGAGAACGACTTACCAAATGTTGTCGTTCTGTGCTTCGGCATCTGCAGGTCAAGCGGACTCCCCCTGAGACTCCTGGGCACATTGTCCGTCCTAAACTGGAGGGCTGCTGATTCTTCAAGAGACCATACACATAACACCCTAGGTAGTACCTCCTCCTATTCCTCAACTTTAGCCAACCGAGCTTATTATAGTAGGGCGTTATGTGATGGTCAACGGGGACTCACGCATGAGTTTAACACCCTCTCAAGTGCAAGTCCCCTCTCCCCAGTCAAATCATTGTAGACGAGGCAGCAGTAGTCGAACTGCGGCATTATCAATGAGTTGACGACCACCCGTCTAATTCCCAGTGGCAAGCAATCTTTTATTCTTTTGAACTGGTAGAGGTGTTTATACACTTTGTTCGAGACATCGGAGACATGCTCTTTCCATGAGAGGGTTCTATCGAACACCACTCCTAGATTTTTAACAGAATTTGAGTAAGTGAGAGCACTGCCTCCGATCCTCACTAACTATGTCGCAGTTCAACCTTTCCACCGCCGCCCCCACCTCTTCAAAATGGCAAGAAATATAAATCTGCAGGTCGTCCGCGAACAAATGATATCTGGAATGCGTTATTTGCCGGCCAATGTCGTTAATGTATAGAGAAAACATATAAGAAGTGTGAATGTTAAAAAAAAAAATATATATCTATATAATCTAAATATATAATAGCGGTGTGTCCGTCTGTCACGCTCTGTTTGACAAACTTCCCGTTGGAATTTTGAAACGAAATTTAGAAAAGGCGAGAGGGGGGCCGAAGGCGGGCGGCGCGGCTAGTTAGAATCACAATCGGAGACAATAGCATCAACTTTATTGCGAGACCAATTTTTGTTTTTACAATAGTGTAAAAAGAAGAAAATAGTTTCTTCCAAAAATAAAACACGATTAGTTTAACCATGCTTTACCTTCAATTGGAAGCCATTTACTAACTATATACACTGTATATGTCGTAGACAGATCGTGAAATTAGACAGTTCATGAACTGTCTGACATTTCATGAACTGCAGCCAGATCGTGTAATGGTCAAACAGTTACATGATCTGGCTAAAAATTTTAGACAGTTCATGAAATGCAATTGGGCCTTAGACAGATCGTGTAATGCTCGAGAATTACATGAAATGTCTAAATTTTTTAGGCAGTTCATTAACTACCTAACAGCAGTTTTGCCGATCGTGTACTGTTTGTAATTTAATGCAATAAATCTAAAAAAAAAAAAATAAAAATTATTTTTTCAAAAATCAAAAAAAGGGCTTCTATAAGTCATTTTAAATAGCTTTAATTTAAAAAAAAATTGAGGTAGATAGCTTCAAATTTGTGGCCGCAATCTCCCAAAATTAGAACCCCGAGACGCGCACCTTAACTCAAGATTTACAAAGTGAGGAAGATTTGGAAAATTTAGTAATCGATAATAATAATAATATTGAAAAAATTGACTTTTTTCGAGATCTTTATTTGCTTTACAAACAGTACACGATCGGCAAAACTGCTGTTAGGCAGTTCATGAACTGCCTAAAAAATTTAGACATTTCATGTAATTCTCGAGCATTACACGATCTGTCTAAGGCCCAATTGCATTTCATGAACTGTCTAAAATTTTTAGCCAGATCATGTAACTGTTTGACCATTACACGATCTGGCTGCAGTTCATGAACTGTCTAATTTCACGATCTGTCTACGACATATATATTGCATATTTTAACATATTATATGCCATATTTAGGGATTTTTACTGTATAAAAATCCGCGCTTTACATATGACTTATGTAATATAATAAAAAGAGCTGATTGTACAAAACTTGTTAATAAATTCACTTGTTTTGTTTTGTTTCAGTTTCATCAAACGCTTAAGACGTTTATGAACGATAAAGTCTGGGAGTTTTTTTTTTACGTAACGAAAAGTTGGCCTGAGGATCCAGTGTGCCTGCATTTCCCTGGAATGACCAGTTCGGTTAGTAAATCTCCTCGCTTCTCTATTTGAATAAGAATAAAAAAAGGGGAAAATTCTTTTCTTTTTTTTTTAGTTAATTTTTTTAAATTTATTGGGCAGAACGGTGCACTAGGTCTAGAGAGGTTAAGTCCCCTTACTTGACCCCCCCCACCCTCACCCTCCGTCTAATTGATTTCAAATCACTTCTATAGCAGGACAAATAAAAGGTATAGCAGCATGTTTTTTTCTTTAGTATTTTTACGACGTTTCGGTCGACTCTGCGACCATCTTGATGGCTAATGTTCGGTTAACAGATAGACATTTCATAGTTAAGGTTGTTCGAACAGAAAGATTAAAAGCTAATTTTTTATTAAAAAAAAAACCTCTATTTTTATCAAATAACTTCTGTAGAATACGGTAAAAATAAAATCACAATTTTCTCACAAAATATTTTAACAAGAAAGACAAAACAATTCACCAAAATGTCAGTCCAGCATATTTAAAAATAA
This sequence comes from Euborellia annulipes, assembly GCA_023213315.1. Lineage (NCBI taxonomy): Eukaryota > Metazoa > Arthropoda > Insecta > Dermaptera > Anisolabididae > Euborellia > Euborellia annulipes. Next base: position 16,502 of record JAKCPI010016310.1, on the reverse strand, counting down.
GTAAGTCATGTGACTCAGACTAGTGCGGCAACTTTGCATAAAATAAAACGCATTTCACGCTTTCACTTCCAACTGACGATATTTTTTTTCTCGTCCATTGTGTCTAAACTGATTTGCATTACTCGTTATAATATTATAAATAAAATACGTAACAGCAAAATCAACATAAACAGCTGTTAAATGCGATGTTGCCAGATCTATATTACTTTGAAGGGGTTCAGGAGCGACGTCTAAATGTACTTTAAAAAAACTAGACTATTATAAGGAATTCTTCAATGCGGGTTTTTTTTTTAAATGAATTAAATTCATAAGAGATTATTGGAACATCGAGCTATAATTGTTTTAATGACTTATTTAGAAATTATCGTAATTAATTTTTTTGTTATCAAGCAAATACAAAAAAACAATCTGTCCCAATAATCTTTAATTTTTTTAATTTAAAAATGAATTTATTGTTATTATTAATCACATATTAATTAAGAAATTTTAAAATAAGCTTAGATTATTTATTTAAAAACCAACTGTCAATTTAGTTCAGCATTCTTGCAATAGATGGCAGGATAGTCTAACCGCCGATCCCCTAATAGCCTATATTTATATATTTTAATATGCTTTTATAAAATACACGTAATATATAATAACATTTATAAAGTATTTATTGTTAAAAGATGAATGAAAATCAACCAAATGCTTTAAATATTATTAGCTACCATTCTGACATCTCTTGGCAAAATTTTGAATTACTTGAGATTTTGGGCATACTTTTTATGACACACAACGCCATCTTATCGGGAAAAACATGCGTAACACCTTCGCTCCCTAGCCCCCTTAAAGAAATACTTTAGCCAAAAGTCATTTTTGGTCATGAAATTATTAACTTAATCCAATGATAGGTCACGACTAAATTATAATTATGAATTTATGCATTCAAATTTCTCATTTTATTTAAAAAAAAAAAAAAATAGATTCTGTTATGACTTACGGGGTACTTTCCGAACAACCTTAATAAAAGATATAACTTTGCTTTGACTGGACGCAAACCAAAATAGATTGTTATAAATGCTATGAAATGTTAACCGAACTCTAGCCTTGAAGATGGTCGCATAGCCGACCGAGACGTCATTGCGGGTTGAAATACCTATTAATAAATAAAAAAAAAACATAGCTGCTCTGCTCTTATTTACCCTGGTCCATATTCGCCTCGCTAACATATCAATTTTTATTGTTTTAAGAGATGATTATAATTAAATTCCAAAACCCTAAAATTAAAACCCTTTTTGGTTTACATTGATTAAAAACTCCCATGAAAATCAGCCAAGTTGTTTCCGAGTTAAATAACAAATTCTATTATTAGAAGTCGTATGGTGCGTCTAATCGACTACATGATTTATAATATTTATCTCGTATTGATAGCCCGTAAGCTCTGAAGATGGTCTCGACCGAGACCGAAACGTTAGCCTTAAATAATTGAAATAAATGCTAGATCCTTTTCTTTTATGCGTCCTGCCACTCATCAACAATATACAAATATTTTTTTTTTTTTTTTATTAAGAGCTCTCTTGTATTTGAAAGAAAAGATCCCCCTCCAACTGTTTACCCCCTCCATCTTGTAATTTTTTTTTAAATTTATTTTCTATTAAACAATTGACTAATAAAAAAAAAAGAATAGAATTTTGTGTTAATCCTTATAATAAGTGTCGATTATGCCCCCCGATGGTCGAGGGTCCCCGATTCCAAAAAGATAGAGCGAGAGTTAAGGGAGAGGAGGTGAGAGGGCAGCTACTAGCCTATTGAGCGCCACGTGTCGTCACGTGATTGCGGTGTTTACCCCCGGGATCGATCCCAGGCCCCCGGCGTCCAACGCCCCCCCATCGCCGGCCTTCCTTAACGCGATCCCATCACAAACTCTAAAGGCGCTAAATTTAAATTTAATTTTTATTTATTTTCAATTCTACCGCATTGCATGTATGGATGGGATTTTCCATTAAAAAAAAAATAAAGAAAATTTTATTATATAAGAAATTTTATTATTTTTCATTTGTGAGAATTTATTATAAATAAAATTAATTAGCTTTAAATGAATTTTTTGACCCTCCCCATTTGGGGATTTGGAAACACAAATATTTTTCCTAGACTTTAAAACGTGCAAAATTACATAAAGTTGGTCAAACAGACGGACATTAGAAAATTATATACATATAAAGCGAAGCAATTCAAAAATTTAGACTAGCTACACGGTCTTCTTGAATGTCCTTGTTTAACTTTCTCTTGAATCCAGGATCTAATTAATTTTACAAATAATTTTTTAAAATAACTAAAATTTTAGAAATTTTGGCTAAAGTGTTGAATACCACGTCACCGAATTCAGTAATTTTTACAACTTTTTCAGGGAAAATACTCTCTCCTTTTCCTTTATTACCCTAATAGGCCAATTTGATCGAGATATATGTCAAAATAACGAAAATTTTGAAGAAAAATGAGGGCCACATTAAGCATTAAAAAAATGTATTATTACTTACTTTTCTGGGTTTTTTCTTTCTCTATTGTAATTTAGATGACAAAAATCTTGCGCCTGACCTAGTCTGATTGAGATAACTAGAGAAATTAATTAAATAGAGTTGAAAAAAAAGATTAATAATTTTAATAATATTTATTTATGTTGATAATAGAAGTGGCTGTTCAGCGATTAGAATGTTAAAGGAAGAGAGGATGTCAGCCAAAAAAGGAGCCTCTATCGAATAAAGATCTCCAATCAGAAGACGTTTCGGGTATAATTAGATAAAATCATCATCAGTTCTTTAGAGCTGAAATGAGCATAAATAATAATTGTAATACAACAATATAAAATATTTTTTTAAAATTATTTATGCTCATTTCAGCTCTAATGAACTGATGATGGTTTTATCTAATTATACCCGAAACGTCTTCTGATTGGAGATTTTTATTCGATAGAGGCTCCTTTTTTGGCTGACATCCTCTCTTCCTTTAACATTCTAGTTTATTTATTTATTTATTTATTTTTTAATAATGAACGATAAAGGAGCTAACTTCATATTGAATTAATAGTATTCACTGACTTTTTTTTTTGCTATACTTAAGAATATCAACGTTTTTAGCCACAATTATTATTTGAACTCCCTATTTAGGCTACTATTAATATTATTATAATAATTAAGAATTTGAAGGGATCCCTTGTCCGACAGGCCCTTGTCCGGAGGCGGCTCGAGACCTTCGGTTAATTAAGGTCGGTTCTATTTTAGATTTAAAAAAAAAACATTTTTAAGTATTTTTCTACTATATTTTATTTAATATTCAATAAATCACAACCAAAATAGCTCATTTACTGTTTATTTAGCTAATAAATATAACGGATCGAGAAAAAAATTCGAAAAAGTAAGTTAAAACACCTTTTTTAAAGGTTAAATTCTTCTTCATATATCTTCAAAATATTCCTTATTTTTAGAGAAATTTTTAGAGAAATTGACTTCCCGAGCTCTTTTTTAGGTTAATAAAGAGCAAGGTAAAAGAAACGAATCCGGAAAAGTCATTTATCATAATTAATACAAAATATGGTCTATAAAACTACAATAATGATGGTTCTCTTATATTTATAAAAAAAATTATTCTTTGTTTTTTTTTTTTAATTATCATGAAGTAAGCTCCTTTATCGTTCATTATTAAAAAAAAAAAATAAAATAAACAATTATCATTAAAATTATTCAAAATTATTAATCTTTTTTTTCAACTCTATTTAATTAATTTCTCTAGTTATCTCAATCAGACTAGGTCAGGCGCAAGATTTTTGTCATCTAAATTACAACGGAGAAAGAAAAAACCCAAAAAAAGTAAGTAATAATACATTTTTTTAATGCTTAATGTGGCCCTCGTATTTCTTCAAAATTTTCGTTATTTCGGCATATATCTCGATGAATTTGGCTTTCCGACACCTCTTTTAGGCTAATAAAGGGAAATGAAGGAGTATTTTCCCTGAAAAAGTTGAAAAAAATACTGAACTCGTTGACGTGGTATTCTATTCTATTCTAAATTTTTTTATTATGACCTACTAAAAAACATTTCTCAATAAGTTTTTCCAAAGTCCTTAGCTCCCTGTGGGCTTCTACACTAAAAAAAAAATTCGGGCAAGTAGTTTCAGAGTTTATATTTAGTTACACCGGAAAAGTTTAAAATGTGAGTTTAACAAATATTATTAATTAATGAATAAAAATAATTGTGCGAGTTAATTTTCTAATTTTAATTTATGTTTACAACGAATAGACTCGGAAACTACTTGACGGATTTTCATTTTTTTTTTTTTTTTAATTTGTCAGAGATCGGATATTCGGCAGGCACTTTGCACAGCTAGTTGTTCAAAACAGAAATGTTAAATGTTTGTTTTGTTTCAGCCCAACGGGCGTTTATCTGAATCGTTCAGCGTTTTTTGTCCAAGCGAACATTTGGATCGACTGGAGAAACTCACCGATGAAGATGTCCTCATCGACTGGACCAAACCTATCTTTCTCAACTTCACCCATTCAAGTATCATGGAATGGCTTGAAGACCGTTACAGCCCGCTTGGGGTCATGGAGAAAGTTCATGGAGATATTTACGTTTGTGAGAATCCATCCGAAAATTTACCTCTCGATGTGTGAGTTCAAAGGAATTTCTTCTTTTCTCTTTTTTCGACCGGTATCTTGTTCAGCTTTTTATTGAGACCTAATTCTATTCTATTCTAACTCTAACAAAAACACTTTTTTTGTTTGGAGTATTGAAATTTTGAGCTATTCTTGAGTATATGGGAAATTTATATAATTAAATATTTATTAATTCATATTCCCGGGTTTGAACCTCGGATCCTCCAATTTGTACTCGGAGTGCCCTTACCACTAGACCACACCACGGCATCGAGGGAGAAATTTATGGCGCCGAATTTGTGTCCATTTCTTTTGCTGACTAAAATTGCTTTCTAAGTGAGTTCATGTACCCGAATGCCGTGCTGTGGTCTAGTGGTAAGGGCACTCCGAGTACAAATTGGAGGATCCGAGGTTCAACTCCTAGCGGCACACCCGAGTATATGAATTAATAAATATTTAATTATATAAATGAACATGTTTACGTATTTTATCAACTTTTAATTCACTCGGCTGCTGAGGCTCTAGTTATATTTTTATACAAATTTTCTGTACAAATGCCTTTTGGTGATCGTTCAAATCAGAGAGCTCACACAGATTGAAATAAAAAAGGGAAATTTTCATTTTTCTTGTGCACTGACATATTATGTAGGTGTGAACTAACATAAGAAGCAACTTCCATTTCAATTTTATTTAACACAAGGCTGGATTGACGTTATACCATCCTCTGGGCGAATCAGTCTATTGATCTCCTATTAGTTATTAGACATAATAATTAGGTTAATAACCTAATTAGTTTGTGTGCCTATTATCAGAGAATGCATAATTTCAATGGAAAACAAATATCGAAAAGATGACTGAAAAGTTGTTCTAAATAAAATTGAAATACAAATTGCTGCTCAAAAAATCTTCATATCTCCATAATAAAATCCTAAGAAATATAAATTAAAATTTTCTCTAATCCACTCCCCCCCTCCCTTTCCTCTTCAGTATGTCCTACTGGAATCAAACCTGGACAGGCAGAAACTTGTGAATCCAAATGTCAAGGGAATCTCTAAACAAGTTGTGTGTGTTTTTAGACTCCCCCTGCGAGAGGCCGAAATGTTGCAGCTGAAGCCAGAACATGCCAAGGCCATTCATGATCTGTATCCTGCAAATGATATGGAGGCCATTCAAGTTTTCGAAAAGCTCATCCATAGACTTCCAGCTTATGGAATTTTCTCCTCATCTGGAGAGCTAGCAGCATGGATGGTTTGTCCTCTCATCTCATCTCCTCTCACTCACTGTTTAACTATTCTGTACTGAACATATATAGATCTACATGGACAAATAACAATGTCCATTTGTTTCAATTTTTCTCTCGGATCACCAAATCCCCAAATGGGGTGGCTCAAAAAATGAATTTTCCATAGGAAAACATTGGGTTTATAAACATAGAATAACAATTATTCAGAGTGGAATTAAGCAAATAAATTTATTTATTTTTGGGACTATCGTTTTCATTCCCATCATCAGGCCAACTGGAAGCCGGGTCTCGTGTATTATTAATAATGTTAAATATTTAACATTATTTTGTTTTAATAAATTTGCATAATGTTATAATTGACAGATTAAGGTATTGAACATAACCTCGTATTTTCAAAATATATCTGTCAAAATTCACTATGATTTCAAATAAATATATTAAATATATTTTAACTATTAAATTTACTAATATATTAAATAAATTAAAATATTAGCCTAAATTAATTTAGTAATAAATTTGTTTATTAATTAAATAAACCATTATTAACCGGGGGGGGCCGATTAATATTAAATATTTTAAATATAATAGATATGAAATAGAAATAGATTTAAAAGTTGATTGAATTGAAGAACGTCAAACAAATAGTAAGTAAATTTATTTATTTTAAAATAAAAATATAATAAAAAAAACTTTTTAAAAAAATGCTTTTATTTAAATTGAACTAAAAAGAGAGAAATAATTTAATTGTTCTTGTTAAAATTGTTGAATATTTATGAATTAAAATAAAAGCGTGGGGCTCACATTGATAGCTTAAGGAATTGTATATATTAATATTTAGAGCCTCGGAATCACTTTGAAGCCCCCACGCTTTTATTTTAAGTCATAAATATTCAACAATTTTAACAAGAACAATTAAATTATTTCTCTCTTTTTAGTTCAATTTAAATAAAAGCATTTTTTTAAAAAGTTTTTTTATTATATTTTTATTTTAAACTTTTTAGTCTTTTTTATTATAGAGTAAGGCAGGATTCGTGAAATAAAGTACCACATTAGTTTGGTCAATTTTGTTAAAACCCAACTCACTATTTGCGTTATCAAAAATGACTCTTAAATATCAAATTTCACACCTCTAGCCCATCGGGAAGTTTTTTGAAATTAGATTAATACGAGTGAGGTTTCAAATAAAGTACCCCATTAGTTTGGTCAATTTTGATAAAACCCAACTCACTATTTGCGTCATCAAAAATGACCCTTAAGTATCAAATTTCACACCTCTAGCCCATCGGGAAGTCTTTTGAAATTACATTAATACGCGAGAGGTTTCAAATAAAGTACCACATTGGTTGGTCTAGTTTGATTAAGTCGTCATCTGGGGCTTCATCTTTGCACTGCACCTTCTAGCATCAGATCTATTGTGCTGCCCCGTTCTAGGAATGGTTCGAAATTCGGGTGATGTTTTGACCCCTGAATATCCTATGTCCATCCCTCAGGCCCTAAGTGCCTGGAATTGGAGGGGATGTGTACTCCCTTTTGCTCGAGGCAGAGACGTTCGACTTTGGTTGAATTTTTTCGGAACAACAAGTTGGGTATCGAACTCGAGTGACATTTTACCTCGTATTACTAAGCCTCAGCTTATCCGATAAGCCTACGCTCGCCTCCAAAGTACCACATTAGTTTGGTCTATTTTGATCAAAACAACCATATAGTGGCGTCATCAAAAATGACCCTTAAATATCAAATTTCACACCTCTAGCTCATCGGGAAGTCTTTTGAAATTACATTAATACGAGTGAGGTTTCAAATAAAGTACCCCATTAGTTTGGTCAATTTTGATAAAACCCAACTCACTATTTGCGTCATCAAAAATGACCCTTAAGTATCAAATTTCACACCTCTAGCTCATCGGGAAGTCTTTTGAAATTACATTAATTCACGAAGGGTTTCAAATAAAGTACCCCATTAGTTTGGTCCATTTTGGTAAAACCCAACTCACAATTTGCGTCATCAAAAATGACTCTTAAATATCAAATTTCACACCTCTAGCTCATCGGGAAGTGTCCTAAAAGCATTTAATTAAAAGCCACTTCTACTATCAACATATTTAATTAAAAATACTGTAGATTAACTTACAATTTGTTTGGGTTTTTTGTGTCATTTCATTCAATAGTTTGTCTAGAAAAATATATTATGAAAATTTTTCTCTTATTTTATTCCCCAATGAGGGCCTAGAAATACTTGACTTATTAAAATGTCTATATCCATCTCCGATCAGAGCGTCGATAAGAGCAAAGAAAATGAATCGGGATCAAAGAAGGATTCCCAGCGCAGCTGCAATATACAGTAAACAGCTCTATTCAAAAGCATGTTTCTATTTTCTTTGCGCTATGCTCTTATTGCTTATTGCAGCTCCAACATAATAGCATCCTTAGGGGCGTCATACATGCTTAAAGAAGGCACCTCACAAAAAACATGTATGGCGCCCCCTTAAGGCATTTAAAATATTTTTCGATCAAGCCCACCTATTATTAATACATCCTCGCGACACTGAGGATGATGCATGTCATATGCGTCGAAATATTGGCCTGATGATGTGAATAAATAGTTGAATAATTGAAGTTAAAAATTAATTTCGTTCTACTGTACGACATATAGAAAAGACAATCAAATGAGAGGAGGCTTTTACCCCTTGTGATTCACCTCCCCTCATAAAAATTTCTGATTGCATTGTATCAAATATCGACGAGGGGGCCTGAGAACAAACTCCCTTCTGCGCTTCCACTTTATTCGCTCTCTTTGGAAACTTCGAAAAAATGTCCCCAAGAAGACTACTTTCTAGAGATTACAGAAAGATATTTTTCGTCCCGATATTCCTATAACGTTTTGATTTATTAATTGGTCGGCTGAAAAACGTAGTGGTGCAAGTCAAGCGATTGTTATTTTGAGAAAAAAGGTATTTGGCATTTATTGCCATAAAACACTCACATGTCAATTAAGAACTAATCTGTTTTGTCCTGATGGTACGAGGGTCATCCGGAAAGTAGTTCCCGTGGGAGAGTTTTTGTATTCCTCTGTCGCCAGCGAATTGGGATACGTAGTCACAAGTTCTTTCTTCTTCTTCATCACTTTTGACTCTCTTTTCGGCCAAAAAGTCTTTGAATTTAGTAAAAAGATGAAAGTCTGAAGAGGCAAGGTCTGGGTCTGCGATAACACAACAAATTTTGCAACCATTCAAGTGGGAAACTTGCAAGAAAGAAATTGTGAGCGCTGGCGGCGGCGGCGGAGGTAAATGAAGCCGGAATACGAAAACTCTCCAACGTGAATCAATTCTATTTATGTTTAACCAATTGAGCTTTGTTTGATGTTTTTTCCAGGTGCAATCATATTACGGTGCTATGTTTTCAATGCAAACACGTCCAGAATTCCGACGCAAAGGTTATGGAATCCATCTGGCTCAATATTTGACAAAAGTAGTGGTAAATCGTGGCTATGTGCCATTTGTTGTTATCCGGCCTGAAAATGAAGCGTCATTGAGCCTTTATACAAAACTTGGATTTCAAAAAAGTTTTTCAACAATCCGAGCAATTTTAAGACCTCACGGCTACAGTGGAGAAGAGGATCAAGTTGTGGCTGCTGTGCAAGATGAAGCTCAAGAAGAAGAGGAAAACAACGATGACCAATAAAATAAAATAAAAAGCCTCAGGCCTCACACTCCCTCACAACCTACACTCATTTCAACTTTATATTATAATGCATCATACAATTATCACTATTTTTCAAAATATTTAATAGAAGAAGAAAATAAATTCCCTTTTTTTTCTAATATAAAGGGAGATAAAAAGAAAAAATTTTTATTATTATCTAGAAGATTCTGCCAAAATAACGATTCCTGCCTCAAAAAAAAAGAAAAAAGCTGCAAATATAGAGAACAAAAGAATGTAATTCAAAATTCACAAACTCTTGAGAGACATTTAATTAATTGTATGATGTCATTTGTCTTTTCATTCATTGTATTGTATAAAAGGAAAAAAAGAAAAAATGGTTGACTCTGGTAATTTCTGCGGCGGTTGTCTACTACAACTGCGATTCTGTGATAATACAGTAGTTGATGTTATTAATTAATCTGAAGCCTATTTTTATGATTAACTTAGAGATTTTTACAATTAACCTCCCCTTCAATTATTTTGGCAAGTTTTGTGAATATCAGTGCAGATCGAGACTCGACCAAATGGATGAATATTTTAGGTAATCGAAGCAACAGATAAATAAATAATTACCAGAGTTTACCAACACAGTGGTGTACAGTCAGACCCCAGAGCATAACACTATAAAGATTATCCTGTAGTTAGCTAACACTCAAGTTATTATGTGTGATTATAAACTCGGAAATTACTTGATTGAACCCTTAAATGGTCCTTAAAAGTTGCCAAGAGGGAAATTTGGAATTATTTCATTTGTTTTAGACCCGATCAAATGATTGGCTATGGCCAATTTTCCCGCTTGGGCCGGGAAACCAACTCGGGATCCCTAATATCTTTCTCTAAGCCACGGGTCACACCGAAAGACTTGATGCATCTCTTATTAAGAACTTGTTAATAAATTGTGTATTAAAATTTTAACTAACAAGTAAGTGAGAATTTGTTGATTTTCAACTGGGCATTTTGGATTGATTGGAGAACTCTAAAGAAGCACTCGATTTGTTTTTTGTTTTAACAAAAAAGTCGCTCTCAATTTAAGCAATTAAGTAAAAGAAATGTGACAAAAGACAAAATCTGGTCTGGTGTGACTGGTCGCACAGGACACAATTTTCTCTCACCTTCGGTAATTGAAAGTGTTCTGTGCTAGTCACACCAGACAAATATTCAGTTTCCGCCGATATATTAGAATTCGAAATGCAAAACACCCCCCCCCCCCGTGTGGCCGAGATGTTGATAAATGCCAATCATGATAGTCTTAAAGGCCTCCGATGAATATTTATTTAGACCATTTGGATACCAAATAGTATAAATAAATGTGCCTCCTGGACCCTCTAATATATCGTATCGTTAAGGTCTATATGGCCGAAAAGACTAAAGAAAATTTATAAACGGACCTGTGGCTCAGGGCTAGATTGAAATAAATAGGGACAGAGTCTAAATGGCCTCAGATGGCGAAAAATGCAAAATTCAAAAGAAATTTGAAAAAAGTCGCTTATTTCAAAACAAGTCTCTGAGAGGCAAAAAAGTCGCAAAATCTCAAAAAACGTTTCTTTTTGCTCTCTAATAATAATAATAACATGAGTGAGAGCAACATCTATATTAAATAACACAAACTTGCTCTTTTTGTAACTACCAGTTATAACTCTCTCATGTAATATTTAATAATCTTTTTTTTTTTTAGTCCAAATTTAGTTATATAAAGTAAAAATAAATATTATAACGATAGATTTTAATAAAACAAAAGAAAAAGAAAAGAACAAATTTATTTTGTTATATTGTGGGTTCAACTGTACAACAAAAAGTTCATCCATTGAAATAAAAACAAAAAAGAACAAAAATTCCCATCTCTCTCAAAACCCGTAGAAAAAGAAATAGATGTAATCAATTTAATCAATCTCTAAGCTCTGTAGTTGAATTGATTGAAGCACACACACACACACACACACACACCCTCAACAGCCATTTATAGTCCAAGGCAAGAGTTTCCTGGAGGCTAGTATTTTCAGAATAGGTTGCATTTTAGTGATGGAAAGAAACTCTAGAGTCAGCACTTGCAGTACCGGGGCCTTTGGCGGGAATCAGCCGGTAAAGTTGCAATATTTATTAGCATCTCTAAACTGTTTCCTTGAAAGCTCTAAATTTGCAGACAACGAGCAAATAGAATATTGTTGGGTGCACTACGGTTGTTGTTCTTCAATGATGTTTCGCCTAGCTTTCCTTGTTGGTTGCTGGGGACCTCCAGGGCCCTATTTCACAATGCTGACAATGACAGGTGACATGTCGAATACCTGTTTCATAAAAATCCACTCTTGACTTGTCAAGTAAAAAATGACATTTTTGTAAAATTGTCATGACAATTTGTAACTTTTTTTTGTTTTTGAAACGATAATTGTCGGGACAAATTGTTTTTGTTTGACAATTGTAAAAAAATTCTGACAGGCATTAAAAGCTGTGTCGTTATTAAAAAAACAAATACCTAATTTGCAATAATGCTTTGTTTATTTGGTAATATAATATTTAATTAAAATATTTATAAATTAAATAAATGAAAATAAGCCTGAATTAAATAAGATGTCGATTATTTTTTTTCTATGAAAGGTAAATTTTTCCTTTTTTTCTCTTTCCATTCTTTTTGTTAGCCAAAAATAGAGGTGGCAAAGACAATTTGATTAATAAGGAACTTAAAGAATTCTCGGTTTGGGACAGTGGCGGATCCAGAGGTGTTTCTCGGGGGGTGGGGGTAATCTGGAGTGACTGGTCGCACAGCACACATTTTTTTCTTAATTTCGGTAATTTAAAGGCGCATTCTGTACTTGTTTGCCAGAATATAAATATAAATCAAATTTTAAAGTATTAATTTTTAAAATTTTACATTAAATATACATTTTTTTTCGAAAAAAAGTATTTTTTCAAATCTCAGGGGGGGTAATTACCCCCTTTACCCCCCCCCCTTGTATCCGCCCTTGGTTTGGGATTAGAATATAATTTAAAACAACTTGCAGTGGTCCCGTGCTCGGATCAGTTAAGATTCAGCCTATTTGAAAAAAAAAAAATTTTTAACAACTAGAGAACTTTCTTGGTTTCGGCTCGGTTAGTTTCGGTCCAATTGGACATTACTTAAAAAATAAAAATGAACAGCCACGGGCTGGATAGAATGAAGTAAAAAGTAACAAATTTGTATTAACTGACAATTTTTTTATGAAACGTATTGACAATCGTTGTAATTGAACTGCTTTTTAGCAGTTGACAATAAAATAATTATCATAGTGTAATCTTGACAATATATGTCAATTTTTGACAATTGTCGCATTGTTAGTCTTTATGAAATAGGGCCCTGGGCTTTTATAGCTTGAATGCGCGTCATCCTTTATCGTTTTCTCCCACGTGCTAGCAAAGTCAGCGATCCTTATTACAGTACTGTCAATTTTGCTCTCTTTCCTCCTGGGAAAGGTATCATCTATTAATCTTCCTTTCCCATGGATGATATTGGAGTCTGCTTATGTCTCTGGTTTGCTAGATAGCAACCTGAGTTGTTATTTCCTTTTGTCTAGACCTAACGTCAGCAGACATTAGATCTCTTACTTTGCTCACACTTGTGCGGCGAATCATTTGTTTGTCTTTAATATTGATACAGCATATAAAAATATATAATTAATTTTTTTTTTTTATATAGTATATCAGGCGGACATGACAATATAAAATAGGAATCTAACATTCAGACAGCGAAATTTTGGGGCCCGTGGCCAAACAGAGAATATCGTAACCCAAAGTGTTTTCGGAAGGCTGAAACTTTCCAAAATAATAATAAACAAGGGGTCAAGTTGCAAGTGCTGACTCTAGAGTTTCTTTCCATCACTAAAATGCAACCTTTTCTGAAAATAATAGTTCTTCAGAAAACTCTTGGGCATTTTCGGCGCCAGCTCTGGGACTATTAAAGGCTTTGATCTTCCATCAGGTGAAGAGGAGGAATTTCTTCCTAAAGGGCCGGCCTTCTTCCACACACTTCGCTCTCTCTCTCTCTCTCTCTCTCTCTTGTCTTGTAGGAGAAAATTTTTATAGAATAACAAATTCATTAGTCTAATATTTCTAAAACACTCATGTATCTCTCTCTCTCTCTCTATCTATCTATCTATCTATTTATTTATTTATTTATTTATTACCCAAAAAGAAAGAAAGAAAGAAAGATAGAAAGAAAAGCCTATCACGTAAGCTTTAATCTTTTATCAAATAAAAACTAACTCTTGTATGAAATGAAATGAAGAAACTTGTTATTTAATAACTATGGATGGATATTAGACTATGAAAATGGAAAGAGTGTCGCTTTTTTCTTTCTTTTTTTCTTTTAATCATATTTCCTAATAAATAATTTGGATTTGCATAATCTCTTCATTTACGGGTCTGCATTGGGCAAAAGGGCAAGAGAGCATGGGCTAGGGTGTCGGCTTCTACAAAGGAGATCCCTGGACGTGCGGGATTTCAGGGAGTTGCTGTGACATCCCGTCCTGAGTGATGAAAAGAGTCCCTCCTCAACTAGGACATCTAGAATCTACCTTAGAATATAGCTTTTTTGTCCTGAGATGTGTTGAAGCAACGCTCGTTGGTTAGAGGTCGAGGGTTCGGCGTAAATGAAGGGATTATTATTAAAAATGTTTGACACACAAATTAGAGTGCAGAGAACACAGACGCCATCTTTTATTTAAACTTTTAGCTTTGAGTGTGAGGGAGTATCACGTATTGGTGCAGGATAAAAAGAAAGAAAAGGCGCTAGGCCTGATTACAATCCTAGAGAAAGTAAAAATAAAAAGGCAGAATTTGTTCATTCTAAATGTTAAATAACAGCAATTCTGCTTTATAAACATTTTTTCGAGTCTCTCTTCTCTCTTCTCTACCCTCCCTGTCTATGGTATATAAAGCGGAGAAAGAAACAAAAATAAATGCAATCTCTCTCTCTCCAAGGGAATTCAAATTCAACTGCTTGTGATAATTTCAACAAAAAAACAAAAAACAAAATGTAAATAAAACAAACAAAAAAAAAAAACTTTTATTTTTTATTTTTTTGAGCCGTTTTCGTAATCAAATTTAATTTTATTTTAAAGCCTCCTGGATCTCCTTTTGTCAACTTTAACCTCAAAGTTTCTAACCTTTTCTGTCTGTCATTTGCTCCAAACTAATTAATTGGCATTTTTCGTCGATTAATGCCAAAAATCTATACCTAAATAATTCGCTAATGTCTGTCTGTCCGTCTGTCGCGCTCTATTTAGGCAAGTTCCCGTTGGAATTTTGAATTATTAATTCCTAAATTTACGATTTCTCTCATAAGAAATATGTATTATGAAATTTATGTATTCTTTGCATTGACATATGTATTCCATGAATGTAAACAAATCCTCAAAGGCACTGGATCGGAATAGCAATTGGACGATGTTATGCTCTAAGGGACCAATCGCCATTAAGATCGAATTGTGATAAGATCGTCATCTAGAGGGAAAAAGAAGATCTAACTCTTTATTTAAATCACAACATTTAAAAATATTTCACTTTTATTGATATTTGTCTTATCAACTTCAAGTGATGTATGAATTTTAATTTAATTGACATTTTCAGAGAATACAAATATCAATAGGCCTGTAATTAGCTGCAATCTCCTTTGCTAGTCAGTGGTGCCAACTGTAGCTTCACGTTCGAGTTGGATTGAGTGAGTATGAATGCAGTTCACTTTAAATTTAATTTAAAGTCTTTAACTTTAACGAAAATGGCCCATTATAAAGAATTTATTCACTTTTTTTGTCTCTTTACCATTTTGTCCTGATGATGGCACTCGAAACGTCGTGAATGAATATTTTGGCCAAGTTTCAATTTCCTAGTTGAGCAGAATAAAGCTCTCCAAAGAGGAGAGAAGACAAGAGATGTGGTTGGGTGGCACAAATTCCCACAATTCCCCCTGCACCTACTATTATATCTTCATTTTTAATTTTATCGGATTTAAGGGACCATGGTGTGATTAAAGGGTTCAAAGTCGGGCGTTTAGAAGAGCCAGGTGCGGAACGAGTCGTCAATTCATTCTTTTAAACGACTCGTTCATCCGCCTTTAGATAGCAAAGGATGTTTTGATCAAAGAATAAAGGAAATCTCTTTTTATTTATATTCTTTTTTTTCCTCTCGTTGTGGTTTATTTAAAAACCACGCGCATCTCATCGGAATTCCTTTTCTGATACGTAGATAACACAATTTTTGTCATTTCTAATCATCCTTGAATTGAATTGATCAAAAAGACGTCGCCGTTTCGGTCTCGAGGGTTTCATCTAAACTAACACAGAATATGTCCTGAAGAGACATACGAGATAAGAAGAAATATTTCAGGGGGAGCTTTGCATCCCCTCCTCCGTCCCACTCAAAGAGAATGACGTCACTCAAGGGGTGTTAACGGGGACAAAAAAAGCAGCCAAAGCTCTCCATATTGTGAACACGTGGCACAAGAGGCAGAAACTCCAAAGGTAGAGGGGGGTGCTTTAATCTCTGATTCGTTGAACCAAGTGTATTCAAAACTACGGGACTTTTATGAATTTAAGTGCAAAATATTTAGAACCTACGCGTGTCCTGATACTGGATGGGTTGACGCTAATAACATGAAAACCCTGCAGTGGATATTCCACTCTAGGAATATAACAATTACGTAAAGAAATAAATACTCTTTTTACTTTCTCTGACCTATGTATATATGTAATATATAGAGAAAGTATTGGATTCATGTCAAAAAATCTGGTGTGCTGTGCGGTAATCTAAAGTTGTGTACTGTGCTTGTCACACCAGATTTTTTGTGTCGACATGTATTTAGTTTCCGACTCAAAATCGGCCAAAGAGTACTAGTAACTACTTTACTGATGCACTTTTTCAGTTTTTTTCGATTTTCTCAAAATTTGATCCAACGATTTT
>JAKCPI010016309.1:0-11047 GCA_023213315.1 Euborellia annulipes | reverse complement strand
TTTACATCAAATATTTTTATTTAATGAAAAAATCCCACGAGGAGGATTTGAACAGGGATCTTCTTTGTAGAAGCCGACACCTAGCCCGCTACACCAACGAACCCCCCTTTATAATTCAATAGAGCCTACGGTGGACAGTTTAAATAATAAAGTACATTTCTATTTCCTAATATTTCTATTTATTTAAATAAAAAATTTATTGATTTTTTGTACGTACTAGGCCTTCATGGGGTTAGAATCGAAAAAAATATATCAATTTAAAAGGAAATTTGTTGAAATTCCAATTGAGTTTAATATTAATAAATTTACACTAGGGTATAAATTTTATAAATTAACCCGACATTCAACACATATAAATAGTTTTTAATTAAATGTATTGATTCTTTTACGAGGGGGTGGAGAGCGCCCATTTTAGAACGCGACTCACGTAAATAGGACAAAATAGATGTGAATTTTAAATAATATTGTATTTTAAATATAAATGAACAGATAAATTTTCTAATTTCAACATTCCCTCTTAATATTATATATCTAATTAAATTAAGAGATCGGAGAGGAGAATTTCGACTAAAATAAAAATCAATCCAACTTAAAAAAAAACTCGGTAATAAAAAAAATAAAATAAATGGATCTCTTTTAATCAAGGCTGATTGAATAATTTCATCTAATTAATCACGAATTTCAGGAAAATTAAGAATTCGTTTTCCATAATGGCGAATCTATGATAAAAAAAAATAAAAATCTGGTGTGACTGGTCGCACAGCACATAACTTTCGATTACCGAAGGTAAGGGAAAGTTGTGTTTTGTGCTTGTCACGCATTTTTTGTGTCGACATATATTTAGTTTCCGACAGAATGGTACATTTTTTTTTTAAACACTCACACTTTTTTCTCATTCACACTCACACACACATTCACACAGTCTTTTCGGCAACTTAGGCCATTTAAGACTTTAAACGATACTTGTATGCTAAAATATATCTATTGGGGGTCCAGGCATTCTTATTTAAGCCATTTGGTATCCAAATGGTCTGTGGTCCGAACCCGCGACTTTTGGTATATGAGGTTAGCACGCTAACCCCTACACCAAGCAAGCCCCGAGGGCGTACCCTACATTTGAATTCAAGGTATAAACGTGGGAGAATATTTATATTTTGTTACCATGGCAACCATTTCTCCGATCTTTCTTATGAAGTACGAAAGTCGAATTTTGGGAAAATGGAAAAAACTGAAAAAATACATCAGTAAAAAACTCTTTGGTCGATTTTGATCAAAATCTTATTTTCTCGTTCTAGGGGTGCCTAACTTAAATATAAAATTTCCTAGTATTTTGTATGTTAATAATATAAAAATCGCAATACTTTCTCTCTCTATATATTTAATATATAGGGTAAGAGAAAGTTATATACTCTTGAAGGGCTGATGATGAGCTTTGTTGACCATAGCCGAAACGTTCCGAAATAGAGTGTTAACAAAATAGAAGCTTTTTATTATTGGCTGCATCCTCTTTATATTATTAATCTAATTACATAACAGCCACCATGCGTTATAAACATAATTTTCTATTAGAAAAATAAAAGGCAGGACAGCTATGTTTATTTCTTTATTAAAGGACCCACAGCGACGTTTCGGTTGACTAAGCGACCATCTTCATGACTATTGACTGAACTCTAGCCATGAAGATGGTCGCATAGTCGATCGAAACGTCTCTATGGGTTCTTTAATAAAGAAATAAACATAGCTGTTCGGCCTTTTACCCCTACCACTATTGATTCAGCTATTCACCTTGCTAACATCTAATTTTCTTGAAATAAGAATACGACCCATAGAGCTCTAGTCTAGAGGGTAAAGACACGAAGCGTCTTCGGGTTGGTGACGCAGTTGGTACCGCAATCAAAAAACCTAACTCATTCCAATTTTGCATTACGAGTTTAAGATTGGGAAACGTTGATCAACAGGCTTCTTAAAATACGTTAAAATTTTCATCCCTTTGACAAGTAAAAAATATTGATTTTACTTAGTATTTCTATATAGAGAGGAAATTTTTCTTTGATTATTCTACTAGAATAATTGAACATTAACATTAAAAAAAGAAAAAAAAAAACACGCTGAAATTTAAATCAGGACATAATTTGTTCAGATATACCCTCTTGAATAGAAGACCACCCTGAGGGTTGACGCATCACCCTTGAAATTTATTCCCCAGTATCCTTAATGCCTTTTGTCTATCCTAAGCACCCGTAGAAATTAACCAAGGTCACGTATCTATATGTATGCCTGGGACAGACACACAGTGACGGGTATTTATCCCTCGGATAAAGGGCAGCCAATGGTCGGGGATTTTTCCCTTTGCTCCATGACAATGACACCCTTGGAACAAAGAAGAATTTAATCCCGTACACGTGTCTGCATCAACGACACCCAACACCCGCCATTTTAAATCGTTTAACCACCCCATTCTTTTTTTTTTACTCACCCTTGAAAATTAGTAGGGAACAAAAATTTAAAAAAAAAAGGAGGTATCAGAAATTATACGAAGTGTCTTTAATTAATGTTTATGTTTTATAAAAGTTTTTTTTTTTTTAACAAAATATAATTTTGGAGGCGCCGGGTATCGATCCCGGTACCTCTCGCATGCTAAGCGAGCGCTCTACCATCTGAGCTACGCCCCCTGTTGATATTTTAATCTCAGCTACAGATTCTGATTCGTATATATGACCTAGTTAAATTCTTGACCAGGGTCGGGTTAAGCGACATTACCATTCGCCTCCTTCAAGATCAAGGAGAGTGAGAGTGAAAGAGAGACCTATGGTGATGAATAAATAAATAAATAAATAAAATACTAATATTAAAAAAATTTGGATTTTTCGTTCCAACCCCTGCAAAAATAATCAGGTGAAACACACAGCACACAAGTTTCTCTTAAGGCGGAGTCTCCCAAAAAAAATATGAAAAATTAAATTCATATTTTTCAAATATTTTTAATTCTATCTCGTAGATAAGAATGAGTTCTAGTTTTTATATCAAATAAACTTTCCTCTATTTTAACATTTTAATAAAATATATAGGGTTTGAAAGTGTATATTATTGTTTTAATTTAAATATAAAATTCTAATTAACGGATTATGCTAGGAGCATGAAATATTTTTTAAAAGATTCTGTGAAACAATACCGAGGGCACTCTTTTGTGATATTTTGAAAAAGGCTTTTAGTTTTTAAATAAATTAAGTTTGAAATTTGAAGGAAATTATGGGTCAATTTTTTAGTCCGATTTAAAAAAAAACTAAAGGCCTTTTTCAAAATATCAAAATTAGGGTCTCTCGATATTGTGTCAAAGAATCTTTTAAAAAAATTTCATGCTTCTAGCATAATCCTTTAATTCGAATAATATTCTTGACATTATTATTATTATTCTATACATATGTTAATATATCATCGATGCAAGTGCGAGAATCGATGCTCGTACGGACATCGAATTTTTTACATGAATCCAATACTTTAACATATAGGTAAGAGAAAGTAAAAATATAAAACTTGAATATATCTGGGTATTCAGAATTTATTCCTGAACCGAAATGGAAGATATTTCGTATATTTATTGTTGTATATTAAGGATATTAGTGTCAATCGACCGATTAAACTCAAACAGTTTTGATTATATTGACGAAATGATAATTTTCATATTTCTAACCCGGAAGTTTTATTAATTTCCTTTGAAGGATTGATTTTTTTTTTTTTGTTATTAATCCATAGAGAAAATGAATATGCGATTACATATTTATTATGCCCTAGTTGAGCATATTCTATAGAGGGCAGAGGAGGCTTTTCATATTCATACAAAAACATCCAATTAACTGGCAATTTTAATGTGTTTTCAAACTCGACTAAATCCCTTTTCAAGAGAGGCAAATTTTATTTTAGTTTCGATTTATTTATTACGAATAAATGCACAATCAGACTCTCTTTTATTCAGAAAATTTCTTTCAATCGTTGCTGATATTCATTGCATTTTTAAAAACCATATAAAGGGAATTTTTTTTTTTTTTTTTTGAAATCAATTCATTCAAACTCATTTCAAGGGTTCTTATTATTTATTAATAAAAACAATAATTAAACCCCGAATATGAATATTTCCGCTTTTCCGGCCTATTTGTTTTCTCATTGTAGAAAAGGGAAGGGAGAGGGGGAATCTGGCGACATACAAAAGAGCAAACAACAGTTGCAAAAATTAATTAATTAGAATGTAAATATTCAATTTTTAAGAGGGGGAAATTTCATTTGACTATTATAAACAAAATTTATTTTTATTTCGTCTATTTAACTGGAGAAATTATTAATCGCTTTCAAATTAGAGACGGATAATTAAATATAGCCGGGCAAATAAATTTATTGAAGTTTTATTTTAAATTTTAATGAATTTCTTTCATAAATAAAAATGTATTCATATTTAATATATTAAATTTTTAGAGAAACTAGTATATCTCTAAGGGCAGGTTGCTTCATTTCTAATTAACTAGCTATCCATCGGATAAGCTAGTTAACTATGACATTCGAGTCTTTTCACATCTAGTTAAGCTCATCATATGATTAAATAAAAGCCTAGATCGAAGTTAACTAGCTAAGACCCACAATTTGGTATAAGGCTTAACTAAGGAGTGAAATTAGAAACACAAGCTTTCTTTATTTATTTATTTATTTTTTTTTTTTTGAATATTTTTTAAAATTTTGTTAATTATCTTTAATTAATTTTTTTTTAATTAAGGTCTTTTTCAGCATTGAAAGCCATTTAAAACCCGTCTCTATTTATTTCAATTGGATTGGTAGCCAATTCAATTGAAATAAATTGTCTCATGAGACGGACGCGAACCCGCGACCCTTGATATAAAAGGTCAGCACGCTATAGCTATATTTTTGAGTTCAGGCCCCCTCCCCTGGAAAAAAATTCTATATACGCCCCTGAGAAGAGCAACAATCACCACCATTGCGGTTAAGTGATGCCAAACACGGAGAAAAGCACGGGTTGGTGATTACGAGCAATAAGCGTGTGGAACGTCCCCCGGTAGCAATCGGTACAATGTATATGAAATAATTTATATAACAAAGTCAAACCTATAAAGGGTCTTAGGAGCCTAAAAGGGCTTAAAAAAAACTTTTCTTATACCTCAAATAACTATTTATATGTGAAAAAAAACTCATTTTTTTTTAACTCGAAGGTTAATCGTGATCTTGTTATGTTTTTCATCGATGATATGATTTGATATCGGTTGGATTTTCCTTATTCGATTAGAATACTTCCTCGGTTCGTTTTTATTTTTTTGATTCAATATTAAATACAGAATGAGGAAGTAGAAGAGACCGAGAATCGAAAATATTCGTTTCTCGATTTCTGGTTGTAAAATAAATTCTAGATAAAATAAAAGGAAGAATTAATTTATTATATTGTAATGTAGATTTTAAAATTTCAACTCTGAAAGGGGAATTTGTTAAGGAAATGAGAATTTCTTCGAGCTTTCAGCTGGACATCCCGTATTAATCGACCACTTATAAACAGACACTCATTTATTCACCCTCGCAATAATTTTCTTATTTAAATTCAATTAATTTTAAATTAGTGCAGGGGAGGACACCCCTTGGGCCCTTTAGAGAAGGGGCAGAAGGCACGCAAAGACTTAACTAAAATGCCCCACAGGTGTGACAAGAAAAAAATACTACACCTGATGCAATTAAGATACGCATTCAACTAGCCTTCATAAAACTGTCATCAATTTTAGTTAGACAATTGAAATCCGACGTTGGAATTATTGAAACCATCTTGATCTAAAGTAGACTACTATCTTCAAAAAAAAAAATTATTCATTATAATGAATATCAAGTATCAATTGGACGTTAGGTTTATCATTTCATTTGTTTAAATTATCTCTCATCTAAAAATAATCCGATTAATTAATCAAGATGTTTAAAATTCTCTCTGAAAAGAAATAAATTTGGCAGAAAAATACAAGAAAAAACATGTCAATATGATTTAATATTGTAAAATGCAACTAAGGACCGATTGCTTCACTTCTAGTCAACTAGCAAACTTTTCTGACTGATAGCAAATCATCGATATAGTAAACAAGCCCTTCGAGTTAAAAAAAATGAGTTTTTCACATATAATTAGCTATCTGAGGTATAAGGAAATTTTGTGAAATTAGCAACTTAATAAAGACAATAAAAATTAAAGCTAATTAATTTTTTGACAAAAATTTAAAAAATTAAACAAGGTAATTAATGTTTCTAATTTCACCCTTTAGTTAAGCCTTATGGCGAACTTTGGGTTTTAGCTTGTTACCTACGATTTGAGTTATTATTTAATCATATGATGAGCTTAACTAGATGTGAAAGGATTCGAAAGTCATAGTCAAGTAGCTTACCCGAGGGATAGCTAGTTAATTAGATGTGAAGCAACTGGCGCTAAATAAACTAATATCAATATGTAGAAATAAAAAAAATATAAAAGTCATTGAAAAGTCGTGTTAACGTACAAAAATTAATTTTTTATCATCATTTTTTTCTTAAACATAAATCATCTTCAACAATGCAGCATTAATTATACATCAAAACCTCATTGTTAAGTGGATGTTATATTGGTTCTGATAATGAACGAAAAAGAGATACCGAAATTTGTAAACTAAATTAAATATATTATTAAAAATTATTTATTTTTACTTTCTCTTACCTCTATATATATGCTAATATATATAGAGAGAGAAAGTATTGGTTTCATGTCAAAAATTCGATGTCGAGATTTTGACGGATATACACGTTTTGAGGTCCCCTGAATCTAAAAAAGTGGTTTTCCCGACATGGTCTGTCTGTCCGTCTGTCTGTGTGTCTGTTTGTCTGTGTGTCTGTCTGTGAACAAAATATCTCAAGAACGAAAAGAGCTAGGAGGTTGAAATTGTATATTTAAGTTAGACACCCCCATGAGACGTGACACGAAACTTTTGAACAAAATCGATCAAAGAGTACTAGTACTTTACTGATGCACTTTTTCAGTTTTTTTTCGATTTTCTCTAAATTTGCTCCAACGATTTTTTTTTAAATTCAAAAATCAATTATTTTTTAGATTCGCTATAAAATGTATATTCTCATTTTGTCATTGAAATCTTCTGAAGACCACTTTACTCTTGTACTCCATAGAAAAATAAAAGATAGGAGAAATGGTTGCCATGGTAACAAAATATAAATATTTTCCCATACTTATAAATTGTGCATCTTGAAAATCGAATGTACCCTACTGTCGGAAACTAAATACATGTCGACACAAAAAATCTGGTGTGACAAGCACAGAACACAACTTTCGATTACCGAAGGTAAGAGAAAGTTGTGTGCTGTGCGCCAGTCACACCAGATTTTTAATAATTATACCATAGTACATACCACCTGTGATTCAGTGTCCAAGAAAGAATTCATTAGTATCATTATATACCGTATATGTAAAAATTTTCCAACAAAATGCGACGTTAATTAAGTGATTTTGACTCGATTTTCTTCAAATAAAAATAGTGGTTCAGTTGCACGTTTTGTTTAATGTAAAATAAGCCTAAGAAAAGACAGTTGCACAGTGGTAGAATAAAAAAAAAAAACAAAGGTTCGGATTCCGTATCATGGGACAAAAATTTATTGACTACCATTGAATTGAAATAAACAGGGACCGGGTCTGATTGGCCTCTGATGACGAAAAAGGCCTTAAATAAAAAAAAAAAAAAAAACACGAAATTTTAGAAATATTCCCGGGTAAAAATGATTAAAAATGATCGAGGGATACTCACTCCCGCAGCAGGTCTGCATAGTGAACCTTGAGGGACACACAGGGATACACCCGCCCGTACCAGGGACACACAGTAGATCGAAAGTGACCAGAAGAAAAATCTGTGTCCCTGGCCTGCTGCGGGCGTGTGTATTCCTGTGTGTCCCTGGTGCGGGCGTGTGTATCCCTGTGTATCCCTAAAGGTTCACTATGCAGACCTGCTACGGGCGTGTGTATCCCTCGATCATTTTTAATCATTTTTGCTCGGGTTAAAAAAAATGTTGTATTCTCCCAACTTCAATGTTCAGTTCTTCTTTCGTATTAAGTTCGTTAACCTCGTGTTAATAATATAATCAAGTCAGGATTTGATTTGGTTAATAAAATCGTTTGTTTTTAAATGTTAGAATATATCTTGATAACTTTTAACATTTTAGTGTAAATTAAATTGGGTTACAGTTAAAAATAAAAAGACAAATAGGCGATTAAATAACAAAATAGCGGCATTTGAATATTATCATTTGTATATTAAGCTTCTCACTAACTCTAAGGTATAGATTGTAACCGAGATAGGGAGATAGAGATAGAAATAGGAGAATATTTAAGTAGCTAGCACTGCAAATGAGAGTTTAGTTGAGGATTTAAAATGGAATCGAAGGAAGGAAGTGAGTCTCTTGGCTAATTAGCATTAGCTTTCGAGGCAGTTTCTACAGTTTATGGGAAAATTTAAAAGTTAAGCCCACCCACACCAGCGCAATTAGTACTCGTCGCTATCTCTATATTCGGGTCGGTTCGATTAAAGAAAAACAGAGATGTAAAAATAAGTAATTTTTAACTATTTCCCACCAATTTTTTAAATATGAATTTGTATTTGAATTGAGTTATTTTGAAATTAGTAAAAGAAAAGTAAATTATTTAACAAAATAATTAAAAGTAAGAGACAATTATTATATTATTCAATGAATGCTTCGATTTGTACTTAACAATTTATGTTAGTATGTTTATTTATGGGCCAAAAGTCTCCTGGTCCCCGACATCTCAACCCGGGACCTCCAGACCATTCGGATTTCTTTGAGCTTCCCTTTGCTCCAAGCCACTGGAGAGACTGGAGATCCAGGATTCGGTTCCCTGGAGTCCATCAAAAAATAAACATACAATAAATTGTTTTAAAAGAAATTAAAAGATATATATATATATATATATATATATATATCTTTAAAATGTCCTTCAAATTAACTCTGTGATAATTGACACACCGCTCAATATACGGCTGGTAGAACCGTATATCAGGCCAGGGGAAGAATTTGATGCACTGATTTTCACTGACGGCTCTAAATTTATTAATGCGGCGGGCTGCGCCTTTTATAACTCAGCAAACAGATTCTTCATGTTATATAAACTTCCCATAACAATGTCTAACTATACCACTGAGCTGATAGCAATTAGAGAAGCTCTGAATTATACAAAGATAAACGATATAAGCTCAGTAAACATCATATCGGACTCTAAATCTGCCCTATCATCAATTCTGTCGATCAAGCATGCAAAAAAAGTCGACCTAATCCAGATCCAAATTGTGAACTTAATTAAGGATATGTATTATGAAGGCCGGCAGGTAACTTTATCATGGGTCAAAGGACATTCAGGCGATAAAAATAACGAAATAGTCGATTTTCTGGCAAAAGAGCCACATTCAGGATGCCTCCTTAACGAACCAATTCCTGGGAATGATATCGGCAATATTTTTAAAAATCAGCTACATACCACGTGGACGTCTGAGTGGCATAGAACAGCTCAATTCAAGGGAAAGTTTCTGTTAAAGTTTAAAAATAGTCCTGGTCCTCCATGGTTCACAGCTGTCGCAGATTTAAACAGAAATGAAATAGTGACGATCAACCGATTAAGAATCAACCATACCCTGTGCAAAGCTCACCTTCATAGAATCAATTTGGCTACCTCGCCTAACTGCACCTGTGCGCCGGTACCATCGACACCGGACCATCTAATATTTTCGTGTCCCACTTTCCATCTCCAGCGTATAACTTTCCTAAAGGAAATAAGTCCGAATTTCCGAGATCCTCCTAATCTACAAAATATTCTCAAACGCCCAAAACCTACAGTCATCAAAAGCCTGGTAAAATTCATCTCTCACTGCAGCTTGAAAATATGAACTTATACACACGTTTGGCAATATTCTCCTTTGTTTTATTATTGTTTTGATATTGTATTGTTTTTATTTTGTTTTAATATTGTATTGTTATTGTTTTAATATTGTATTGTTATTGTTTTAATATTGTATTGTTATTGTTTTAATATTGTATTGTTATTGTTTTCGCTTTGTTTTAATATGTTCTTTTACTGTATTTGTTTTAGAGCTATGTTGTATTTTGATATTACTGTATTTTATAATTGTATTTATTTAGTGGAAGGGATGGCCTAAGCTGCCTACCTTAATAAATAAAAAAAAAAAAAAATCTTTAAAATAGTGTATTAGTTACCGATGCGCAATTCTCTTATCTACAATTTACCAGATCTAGAAAGGTAGAGGCAGAGTGCCCCCCCCCCCACCCCCGATATTTCTAAAATGCTCCCTCGGGGCCTGTGAATATATATTTAAAAAACTTTTATTTAGCTCTGAGAAAGTACTCACAATATATAGCTTATATTAAAATTTTTTTTTTAGGGACGGAAGAATCTTCAAATATGAGTTCCCCCCTCCCCTCCTAAAAAACATACTTCTCTGCCTACTGCTATAGATAAAGATGATTCTTTATACAAAAATTTTAATTGATTTTAACACCATAATAAGAGAAATACTATATTTTTTATTTACTGCATAACTTTATGACTGGTGTCACCTTCTTGCGTTTTTGTAAGTAGTGGGAGTGTGAAATTTATATTATAATGAAGGAGCAGTAGGTCTACGATGTGACCCTGCAGCAAGAAAAGAAGAAATGAGTGGCAAGAAAAAGTTTAAAAATTTTAAGAAAAATCTTTGAATTTTTTTTAAAGTGGAAATTTTATTTGATGGCCTCAAATTTTTTTCGCTCTTTTATCAGCATGTCGAGTTATAAGCCATGACGTCAAAGGCATTGACGCTACAAGCCATGACGTCATAAGCCGTGACGACAAAAATACGAAAGTTGAAATTTAATATATATGACGAATCATAAAAAATAATTGTGAGATTTAATTATTCAATTTTTAAATTGATAAAATATAATTTTTAAATCAGTGGTTTCCAAACTTTATGTTACC
>JAKCPI010016308.1:0-16747 GCA_023213315.1 Euborellia annulipes | reverse complement strand
TAATAAAACAATAAAGCGATTATTATTATTATTTTTTATTATAAAAGAGAGAATATTATATTTTAATAAAAGCTTTATTTAAATCGTTGTAATCAGATGAAAGAATTAAAATGATTTGATTTGTTATTTTATTAAAGCGACTTTTACTATATTCAAAACCAATAAATCAATCATTTTACAATTAATGCTCATAAAACTTAATCCAACGTTTTCCCTATACTGTGAGGCGCACCTTCTTAGGGAGGCCCGAACTAGTCTAAGGGAGGCGCGAATATTAGCAATTTTCTAAATTGATATAATGGTATTTTTTTTGGCTGGTGGAATTTTTGTATCAGGAATGAAAGTTTGAACAAAATGCAGCCAATTTTTTTTTTAAAATATATTTTTAACAGCTGAGTTTCGGTTTTGATTAAAGCCATCTTCGGTTAAAAATATATTTTTTAAAGAAAAAATTCTGACTGCGTTACTTCAAGAAGAGTTTTCTGAAGGCTAATATTTTCAAAATAGATTAGATTTTAGTGATGGAAAGATACTCTAGAGTCAGCACTTTGCAGTTCCGGGGCCTTTGGTGGGAATAAGCCGGTAAAGGTGCGGGGAAGATGGTTTTTCGCAAATATCCCAAAAACTATGCGGTTTTTCGCAAAAATTCCATCTATTACAAAAATAAGGCCCCCCCCGTACTTGAAGTGCTGACTCTAGAGTATCTTTCCATCACTAAATACAATCTATTCTGAAATTAATAGCCTTCAGAAAACTTGCCCATTTTTGTCACCAGCTCTCCGATTATAAATACAATAGTCTTGTAATAATAATATTTTTTGTATTATTCAATTTTTTTGAAAAAAAAAAAAATTTTTGAATGGCTTGCTAATGAACAGTATTTGAGCATTGATTGAAAAAATTCCATCCTTTTCAAACAAGGCTCTACCTAGTTTAAAATTTTTGTGTTTGTATTATATTATAAAAGGGGGGGGGAAGGCGTTATACAATTAAATAATTCCAAGGGAGGCATGGTAACATAAAGTTTGGAAACCACCGTCTTAAACAGAGGCTCTTTTTTGGAGGCCCCTGCTCCAGCAAGAGTGGGGTCGTCCACATATTGCGCAAAGCCTAGTCACCCCATGTCACAGTTGTCACATACAAACAAACCCCCCCCTACAAATATTATGTAACAACATAGAACTATCCCCCCCCCCCTCCGAATAAAATTTCTCCATACAAAATTAATATCATTTTACATTTTTTTAAAGTAAATTTTCCCTAGTGACTCAAATAATCACTCCATTTTTCCCTATTTGTGAAAATCATTCGACATTTATTTATTTGTTTTATTTTTTTCTTCAAAAAATTTTATAAATTCAACTTTGAATTGTTATGTCCCACTAGAGAAACCCCCGGGTCCCCCATGCCACAATTAGTAACGTTTTGTCCAGACCCCTCCCCCTTCCTAACGCGTTACTTAATATGTGGACAACCCCTAGAGAGAAAAAGAAGTCTCTATGACGATCATGGATAATTTTTTTTATATTCTAAAAATCGACTTTAATTTGTATAGATAATTTTTTTTGAATAAATTCAAGTCGGTGACACTAGTTGTAACATTAAAAGTATGTAAAATTAATTAAAATTATTCAAAAACACTAGGCGATATATTTTAAGTAGTACGACCACAAATGTTAAGAGCCGATTTTTCAAAAAATCTGGTGTGACTGGCGCACAGCACACAACTTTCTCTTACCCTTCGGTAAGAGAAAGTTGGCACTGTGCTGGTCACACCAGATTTTATGTGTCAAGATATATTTAGTTTCCGATAGCACCTTAGTTTCAAACTTGCATTTTAAATGTTGACTGCTTCAAATAAACTATGGTTATTTTTCAAAATTTTAATCTCATATTTGGACATTTTATACACAATATAGAATCGTAAATAAATACAAAATTTCATAAGAATTGGAAAAAAAATTTTAAATGCCTAAAAAGTTCCAAAGGGGACCCCCTTTTGAATCGAAATTAACATACAAATCCCTATAGGAAATTAACATTAGGCCTATGAGAGAAGGCGGAGAGACAGGCGATAATGTTTGCAAGTGAGAGAGAGAGATATATATATGTTTTCTCCTAAGCAATTAAAGACACAAATAAATGGGAATTTAAATAATAATTGATTTTTTTTTTAATCTAATAAAAAGAAAAGATTTAAATTCCGTTACCATGGCAACCATTTCTACTTTCCTATGAAGAACAAGAGTAAAGTGGTCTTCAGAAGATTTCAACGGCAAAATGAGAATATACATTTTAAAGAGCATCTAAAAAATAGTTCATTTATGAATTTTAAAAAAAATCCTTGGAGGGAATTTTGAGAAAATCGAAAAAACTGAAAAAGTACATCAGTAAAGTACTAGTACTTTTTGGCCGATTTTGTTCAAAAGCTTATTTTGAGGATTCTTCAAAGGTACCTAAGTTAAATATAAAATTTCAATCCGCTAGCTCAACTCCTTCATGCTAAAAATCTGTCCACACACACAGACACACACACAAAACACACACACACACAGACACACATACACACACACACACACACACAGACCAATTTGCGGGACCCACTTTTTTTTGGACTCAGGGGGACCTCAGAAACATGTATATCCATCAAAATCTCGACATCAAATTTTTGACATGATCGCAATACTTTCTCTCTCTATATATTCACATATATAGAGGTAAGAGAAAGTAAAATTAAAAAATACATTAGTAAAGTTGATGTTTCAGTCGCAGAATGGTCCAACTTCAGAGCCGGAAGAAAATCATTATTGCAAATACGGATATACAAATTTAACCAAATATACGTTGAGTGTTAAATTGACTTTCTTCTGAAGATGGTCAATACAAGGACCGAAACATCAGATCGAAAATTTCTAGCATATGCCTCTTATTTCATTTTCTCAACCCTGTCTAAAATATTTTCTTACTTGATTTTAATAGCGTTATTAAAGATAATGAATTTATCGCCGTTCCTTGAGAATTTCCGTTTTTATTTCATTTCCTTAAGAGAGCCGAGAGAGAGAGAATGAATATTGACAACCCGGGAGACGCTCAAAATGCTATTTATAAGAGCGTTAAATTGGATTAACTTTCTAGATATCCAGGTCCATTAATCTTCTTTATAATCTTGTTTATAAATTATAAAACCCTTCGCATTCAAATAAATACACCTATAATTTTAATTCATCTTTATTTCCTTCATTTGACGTCAAATGCTAGACGAGACATCTAAATCACAGTAAAAAAAAATTTTTTAGTCTTGATAATTTTGTTTTTTTGAGCCGAGATAGACAACAAGTTGATTGAAATGTGAATAGCCAAAATATCACTTTCATATAGATCGCTTTTAAATATTCACTCTTCAACATAACAATAGCATTTTTTTGAATTATGTGTGTGTTTGTGACGCAATACAAACTTTTTGTACATTGGGACCCACATTCACATAGAAATTTGTTTTTCGCGACCCATTACTACATAACGATAACGAATATAGGATATATCTTTGACCGGGACAGTCCAGGTTTACTTCACGTCCCGGAAAAAATTAAATTTGATTATAGAAGACTTTTTTTTTTTCTCATTCACACTCACACTCACACCCGTCTTTTCGGCAACTTAGGCCATACAAGACTTTTTACGATAACCGTTGTATTGAATATATCTATTGGGGTTCAGGCATTTCTATTTAAGCCATTTGGTATCCAAATGCCTTAAATAAAACCATCGGACTGCCTAGGGTGAACTCGGGTGACCTTTGGTATAGGAGGTAGGCACGCTACCTATTACGCAAAACCAGGGGGTGGGTGTCCCGGTTGAAAATTTTAGAAATCTGACAAGCCTACCTATAGGAAACTAAATATATTTCGACACAAAAAATTTACAATCATTTTTTTTTTTAATCAGGAATGAAAGTTAGAAAAAACGCAGCCAAAACTTTTTCCTCTAAAAATATATTTTAAAGCTGACGTTTCGGCTTTGGTCAAAGCCATCCTCGGAGCTGTTATTAGTCCCTATATACATATATTCAAATATATACAATTCAAAATATATGTATATAATGACTAATAACGCTCCAAGATGCCTTGCCAGCCGAAACGTCAGCGTTAAAATATATTTTTAAAGAAAAAATTTTGGCTGCGTTTCTCATCTAACTTACATTCCTGATACAAATTCAATCAGCCATTAAATATCCTTATTTTTTAAATAATGGCATCCCCTCGCGGAACACTTGGGACTTTTTCGAGGACCACCAGTTGGGAACGACTGATATAATCAAAAGAGAATAAATCCTAAGGTAAAACCTTAAATGGCTTTAGAACACGAAAAATGGATTATATAAAAATTCCTCCCATACTTTTGGGATCACTGCTCTATGCCATTAAAAGAGATTGGGGTCTTTTTATTTTTTTTTTTTATGTGATGGGGGTTTTGTTTGTCTTTTTTTTATTTGTTTTTGGGGTTTGGGGGGGGGGGGGGGGGGGGGCCGTGCCCCCTTTTAAATCCGCCCCTGAAAAGAGAATATGACATTCTTATTATTAGAGACTGCATTCCTATGCAATTGTCTATTCTATTTACTATAATGTAGGTCCCGGAAAACCAAAAAAATAATAGCAACGAAATACTAACGAAATAATCTAATGTACCTACTCGTAATAGATTAAAGCACCAGGAATAAAATTAAACATTAAATTACACCAATCTATAATTTTATATTTCTAAATGCCCGAAATCTCTATGTATGTATACATAAACGTATTTTCAAAATAAACCAAAATAAAAATATATTATAAGAGAGCAAGGGGGGCTTTGGGAGGGGGGGGAGGAGTCAGACGCCCCACGAGATCTAATAAAATGACATCAATAAGATGTTATTTTTTTATAGAAATTTACCAAAATATTTATCTCTAAAGATAGATAAATAGACGGGAATATAAAATCGAAATAAATAATATTAATAAAAAATGTTCTTAATGTTCAAAATTCGTCTGTATAAATCTCAAAACCGTTTAAGATTAAAATACTTCCTTTATTCTAGCAAATAATTATTTTGTCATGTTTTTAATAATTTACTGTTTGAATTCGTCAAAGATTTACATAACAGTAAATAGTGTATTTAAAAATGAATTAGAATTTTAAAAATGCCAAGAGGTACTCACCAAATGAAGGATTTCTGGAATTAAAACCGATCAGCGTTCAGACCACGTCAAACAGGTACGGCTTCCTCTGCCTTACTGAGTGAAGCATAAAGGATGACCAGGTTTGAAGCCGTCGTCAACCTGTCGAAACAAGAACAAAGCCATGTAGAAAAATATATCTATATATGTTTGTCTGTGTGTGTGTGAGAGAGAGAACAAAAGGTTCATTATATAATTTCCAATTTGAAGCAAAGAAATTATTTTAAAAAAATCTGGTGTGAGAAATGAAAATAGGAATTTAATATTCGAGGGTAAATTTATATAAATAATTTGTTTTGCATATACACTACCGACAGAATTGAGGCAGGTTGCAATATTTTTACAAAAATCAGAAGAACACGAATCTCTCTATCGTTAAAATAATAATATATGCATACTATGAATTAATCAGCTTGATCTAACTATAAAAATGTTAATTTACGCATACAGATAATAAATTAATTAGAAGCAGTATAATTAGTTCATTTTAAAATCATTAGTATTAAGTATAATTAGATATTACTTCATGTACCCGAAAAAAGATATAAGGGTGTGCCGCCGGGAGTTGAACCACGGATCCACCGATTTGCGCTCAGTGTGCCCTTCATATACCCGAATGCCGTGCTGTGGTCTAGTGGTAAGGGCACACTGAGCGCAAATCGGTGGATCCGTGGTATCACACCCTTATATCCTTTTCCGGGTACATGAAGTAATATCTAATTATATAAATCTCCGTTTCGCGACTTACCTACGCGATGTATATAATATCTTAAATATTATACTATATAATTTCTTATTTATAAATTAGTATTAAGATTTAAGCCCAAAGCCAGGTAAGAGTTCAGAAACTAAGAAATTATTAAAATTACAGCTTTTAACCTGGATACGCCATGCTGAGGCTCAAATATCTACACTGTCTGTCCAATCATTCTTAACAGTGGCATAGCGAGGGGGGAGCAAGGGGGTCCTGCCCCGGGCGCTACTCACAAAGGGGCGCCAAATGGTCCGCAAAACAAAAAATTGCTGGATAATTTTTATTTTTATTATAATTGATTTCTGAAAAATATATTTTAAATTTAGTGTCAGTGTAATATAATAATTTTGTATATTTTACATATAATATTATATGGTTTTCGAATGGGGGGGGCGCTAAAAGGTATTGTGCCCCGGGCGCGAGTAAAGCTCGCTACGCCACTGATTCTTAATAATATTTAATTTAATAAAGCTTTTATTTAAAATTCTCTTCTATTTGAAAGCCTTTCAAGAATTATGTAAGCTGTTTAAGATCCTCACTCCAATACTTGTCAGCAATAATAATCAAACATTTTGTTCAAGTAGTCGCCATCATCCATTTATTTACAAACCTACAGTACATTCCACTATAGGCAAATTAATTGAGACTGTTGAGCAACTGTATGATATTATACGATGGCATATAGGCATTTCTTGGAACTATGTCATGCTTTTCGGCTCAAATAGACATAAATACCATCACAAGACAGAGCCCAGGACTTGATATTTTTTAATCATCATCCCTTTTTATATAATAGACATACCATAACATAGTTTTGAAGAAGTTTGAGATGTACGCACCAGCAAAACATTCAATTATTTAGTTGCCAACAGTCTCATCACATTTGCATAAAGAGGTATATAAGTGAGCAAATATCATATCCCCCGAATAAAGAGTGTTGGAAAATACGCGGTTTTTATTATTGCCTGAATCCTTTTCATGTTAATCCAATTCTATAACAATCACAAATTGTTATATAATCTTTATTTCAATTTAGACAGTACCGGTTTAAAATAAAAATTTAGGCTTATATAAAGTAGATGCCATAAATTAAAGTCATTAGACTGTAGATAACGAACAACTGGCGATATTTCACGGGAAGGCAAGGCGGGCGACTGGCTATTACTCAATATAATAATAAAAGGGGAGCATGAAACTCGCAAAGAGAAAACTGTTTTATCAAATTAATAATTGGATTTTATTTTAATACTGGAAAGTTTGTTTAAGATTAATCTAGATTAAAAAAAATAAATAAATACCATCCCTTATGAGAGAATAAAAAATGATTCTGGTTTCACGTTCATTATTAATATTTTATCTCACAATTTCTATGAAATATTTATATATAAATTAAAACACCTCGCTTGCAGTTAGAAAAACATTATATAATTTTTTTAGTTTTTTAGGCATTTAGACATTAAAAGATTATTATAATTACGATATTAGGGGCCTACATGTACCGGTATATTGTTGCCTAAGTATTTAGAATCCAAATGATTTAAATAAATATTCACTGGACTAACTTGGGGCCGAACTCCCCTTGGCTTTTAGATCATCTATATTGACAATGTCATCATCTCTAATCACTCGGCCACAGTAAAGGGGGAGGTTTTTAATCAAAAACCGAGACGTATAATAACCCTATTTATAAGACTATTTTTGTGCCTCGTTTTCTAGCTTAAATATAAAATTTAAACCTCAAAGGATATATTTTGAACACACAGACAGAACATTTTACGAAAGCTACTTTTTTTTTATAGACTCAGAGGACCTCAAAAAGACGGAACCAAAATAAGACGAAGTAAAAATATCTTTCGAGCTATAAATAGACCGTTTATTTTTAAAGTGGTGTAAGTCCATTAAAAAAAAATGAGATATCACATAATTTATGCTTAAATTAATGTAAATTTTCTATGTATAAATAGCTAGTGGTAAATTTCTTCAAAAATTCCCATGTTTTGTACAAGTGAAAATTGGTCGGTAAATAGATTTTTTAATAAACAAATATGTTAACCTTTCATTTTTTTGAAACAATAGAAAATTAACTTACACCACTTTCAAAATAAACAGTCCAGATGGCTTAAATAAAAATGCCTGGACCCCTAATATATATAAATTCATAAATAACGGTTATCGTGGATGTCTTATATGGCCTGAGCTGCCGAAAAGACAGTGTGAATGTGTGTGTGAGTGTGAGTGAATGAGAGAAAAAAAAAAATAAAACAGTCCAAATAATTTTCGCCCTCGGGGCTTGGTGTAGTGGTTAGCGTACTAACCTCGTATACCAAAAGTCGCGAGTTCGAACCCCAGGCAGTCCGATGATTTTATTTAAGGCATTTGGATACCAAATGGCTTAAATAGAAATGCCTGGACCCCCAATAGATATATTAAACATACGAGTATTGTTAAAAGTCTTAAATGGCCTAAGTTGCCGAAAAGACTGTGTGAATGAGAAAAAAGTGTGAATGTTTAAAAAAAAAAAAAAAAAAAATAATTAAATTCGTTTGTCCTATTAATATTTGTTCACCATTTGGATATTTTGGAAATGAATTAAATTTACAAAAACCCAAACTGACAAGTGAGTTTAATTAAAAAAATTGTTAAAAATCAAAAGTAGAATGATCCTTTTCTTTTGAGAGTAAAAATGAGTAATCTATAAAATAAACTAATCTACTTAAAAAAAAAAATAAACTTTTCACTCACCCAAAAAATCGGTAAGTTCGACGTAGGCTTCCAATCCTGAGAGCAGGCAATTTCGAAAAATCACGAAGAATGAGAATTCTTTTCTTAAGAAGCACAAGGACAAGGGCAGATGACAATCAAAATGGCGGAGAAATCTGAAAAATAAAAAATTAAAACATGGAATAAATACATTTAAATTTTTTAATGAATGAAATTAAAGTAATTGAAAAAAGTAATAATCTCCTATCACCATTCAAATATCATAGAATTTAGGACCCCCACCCCTTCCGCCAGTACATACAACTATGAAAAATGTATTTAAAATTTTATTTGGCATTCAAACAACTATATAAATTAAATAAGTACTTATTAATTTAGAATAACTCTAATCGACAAAAATTGCCAGCATGTGAAATGAAAAGAATAACAAACAGGATAATTAATAAAAATGATTGATGATTGATTATACAGTATAATAAAAAAAGCCTATCAATTATAGTACAGTAAATACAAAATATAAGTTTAAATAATTGATTTCATTTCGTTTTTAAATGTTTAATCTTCTTATTTGTGTCTTGTTAAAATTATGATTAATGAAAAAATAAAACTCGGTAAAATACATAATAAAAAATTCAAGTGGTAGCCTTTTTTTTACTTTCTCTTACCTATATATGTAATATATGGTGAGAAAGTATTGCGATCATGTCAAATAATTCAATGTCGAGATTTTGAAGGAAATATATGTTCTGAGTTCAAAAAGTGGGTCCCGCTGTGTGTCTGTCCAGTGGCGTAGCGAGGGGGGGGGGGCAAGGGGGGTCATGATGCCCCGGGCGCCACTCACAAAGGGGCGCCAAATGGTCCGAAAAACAAAAAAATTGCTGGATAATTTTTATTTTTATTATAATTGATTTCAGGAAAATATATTTTAAATGTAGTGCCAGTGTAATATAATAATTTATGCCGAAAAAAAACGCACCGAAAATTTTCTAGCCGAAAGCAAAATCTCGTCGAAAAAAAAATCTCCAAAAAGAAAAACTCCCCGAAAATTTTCTCGCCCTAAGCAAAATCTCGCCGAAAACAAACTCGCTGAAAAATTTTTTCGCCGAAAACAAAGTCGACGAAAAAATCTCGCCGAAAAAAAATGGCCGAAAATCCGAAAAGTTCCATAATAAAATATTTTAAAAATCTGGTGTGACTGTCGCACAGCAGACAACTTTCTCTTACCAAAGGTACTGTACTGTAAATTTGAATTACGTTCTTGCCAAGTTCAGGGCATAAGGAGAATGATATTTTTCAATAAAAAAAAAAAAAAAATGATTTTCGAAAAAAGTGGAGGTCAGTGGCATAGCGAGGGGGTGCAAGAGGGTCATATGCCCCGGCGCTACTCACAAAGGGGCGCCAAATGGTCCGAAAAACAAAAAATTGCTGGATAATTTTTATTTTTATTATAATTATTTCAGGAAAATATATTTTAAATTTAGTGTCAGTGTAATATAATAATTTTGTATATTTTACATATAATATTATATGGTTTTAAAATGGGGGGAGGGGGGCGCTACAAAGGTATTGTGCCCCAGGCGCGAGTTAAGCTCGCTACGCCACTGTGTCTGTCTGACTGTG
This sequence comes from Euborellia annulipes, assembly GCA_023213315.1. Classification (NCBI taxonomy): domain Eukaryota; kingdom Metazoa; phylum Arthropoda; class Insecta; order Dermaptera; family Anisolabididae; genus Euborellia; species Euborellia annulipes. Next base: position 6,436 of record JAKCPI010016308.1, on the reverse strand, counting down.
TGTGTGTTTCTGGACATTTTTAAGCATGAAGGAAATGGGAAAGTAAATATATATCATCCCAAAAAAATCGCGTGGGAGAGCAGAGAACACAACTTTCGATTACCGAAAGAGTGGGCGTTAATCACACCAGATTTTTTGTTTAATTTATTGAATAATATAATCTACTATTCCAAAAAATTAGCGGACCACTAAAATAAACAGGAAGATACGAAACTATTTTTTTTTTTATTATTATTTAAATTTTTGGCTCTGGTTAACAACCATTTTTTTGGCCAGTAATCTACATTTCGCATACTGAAAATGAGAAGAGAGTCATAACTCAAAAAAAAAAAAATCTGGTGTGACTGTCGCACCAGATTTTTTGTGTCGACATATATTTAGTTCCCGACAGTACGGAACATTTGAATTCAGATGTAAAATTTATAAGTATGGGAAAATATTTATAGCTAAATATTTTTCGAGATCTATATATTTGAATAAGATAATAGTATTCAAAATACCTCGATTCGGACTTAACTAGTCATAGATATGTCGGTTATAAGGGGAAGTGAGTTTTATTGGTGCAGAAAATATTTATATTTTGTTACCATGGCAACCATTTCTCCTATCTTTCCTATGAATTACAAGAGTAAATTGGTCTTCAGAAGATTTCAATGGCAAAATGAGAATATACATTTTAAAGAGCATCTAAAAAATAATTGATTTTTGAATTAAAAAAAAAAAAAAAAAGGTAAAAAAAATAAAAAAAAAAAAAAAAAAAAATCAATAATTAAATATTAGTAGTATTTTTATTATTTATATAAAATTTTTTTTTACAGGGTCAAGTGGTTTATTTATTTAAAAATCACACAACACCACCCCAACCCCCCCCCCCCAAAATAAAACACACACAAAAACACAAACACAAAAAAACACCATATGGAGAAAAACCCCCTTTCTTCTTGTGGGGGCAACAAAAACATCTCCACATAAATCTCTAAATATAACCATATATATTTCTCACTCAATATATATATCTTCTTAAAAAAAAAAAAAAGGGAAAAAAAAAAAAAAAAATAAATTTTAGTTGTTGGTAAGGAAAATTCCCTCCCAACCTCTTAAAAAATTTCTATAATTTTGCAAAATATCCCACAAAAAAAAAAAAAAAATATAGGGGGAAAAGGAAGAAAAACCACAACACAACAAGAAAAATTTCCCGAATAATTGGGATTTTAAAAAAAGAGAAACTAAAAATTATTTTTTTAGAAGAGGGTAATTTTTTTAAAATAAGAAAAGAAAAGGATTGTCGGAATTGAAAAATTTAATTATAATTTTGATATTACATAATTATGCGTTAATATCCTGTAAGTTTGGATTTTTCGAATCCCTTTTATTATTACGAGGGCCTATTTACAAACAAGTTGGCTGCCTCCGCTAGGCCAGTACACGTTCATGTTGAGATTTATCCTCTGCTCTCCCATGTTTTAAGCATTATTAGAATGAATTGTGCAAGTCAGTGAATAATTGGAATGAAGTGTCTACTCCAATGGGAATTTTTTTTTTCACATGCTTCCTTTTCAATAGACAAAAAGAGGGTGAGAGAAAAGGGGGTGAAATGTTAAAGTGAGAACTATCCATCTGATTTACGAGTATTTAGCGTTTATTATCAATATTTAGCACCTGCATAAAAAGTATTTTATTTGATGCTTCTATTTTTTTTTTTTTGAACAGTAGGCATAATGTTAGCTTCTAAAAAACTTTGATTTGACAAATTTTTTTTCACTCTGTAATAGTTTCGGTATAATAAAAATTTTACTGTAAAATATTTACAAATATGATTAAAGAAATAAATGCACATATCGCAGGAACTTTGCAGCCAGGAGATTAAATAAAAAAATCTTTTATTTTTATTCGCCGACGTTTCGGTCGCAAATCACGACCTTCGTCAGGACAAATATTGTCAATTATACGCGATCTTAGGTATTTTATTGTTCATTGCAATTATATACAATTTCTTTTTCGGGAACAGGTAGATGAAGGCAGCCAGCAAAGAACAAAAACTCTATTTAAATATCGTCGACGTTTCGGGAACGCATCGCTCCCATCTTCAGGACGATAAATTGTTAATGTTGTTTAGATTGATACATGTAGGACATACAAAATTATAATATAAATTTGCATATACCATTAAATGTATGTTTAATTGTCTATGAGAATTGTAGTAGGTGCCTGGGTTTAATTTATTGTTGAATGGGCCCGAAACATCAGCACTGACCAAGATTAAAAGACTACACTTCTCATATACAATTAAACATACATTTAATGGTATATGCAAATTTGTATTATAATTTTGTATGACGTACATGTATCAATCTAAAACAACATTAACAATTTATCGTCCTGAAGATGGGAGCGATGCGTTCCCGAAACGTCGACGATATTTAAATAAAGTTTTTGTTCTTTGCTGGCTGCCTTCATCTACCTGTACCTGTTGTTGATTATCACTCAGTCATTAATTTCTTCTTTTTCAATTTCTTTTTCCTTTGATATGTACAAAAAAATATCATTTACTTGCTACTCGGGGTCTCTCTGATTCAATGATGTTTCGAATTACTGCGAATCCTGATTAAATCTCCACAACCATAAAAAACATTTTGACTTTTTTTTTCTTCTTTATTAAAATTGACATTCTCTGTTGGTTAAGCGAACTTTAGATTTGCTTTATTAGATAGTTATTTAGTTATTAATAGAAATGTAAAAATCAATAGAAACTATGCAAAAGCTAAAATGGAATTTGAGAGAAATCTACTTGTGAACGAAGGGCGGAAAATAGTTATATTAACAGAGAGCAAGGTTGCCCGAGTGCAAAGTTTCAGGATTTATGCAGTCAAATGCAAAATGAATGAATTGTTTGTATTTTGTTGAAGGGAAAATTAAAGCAGATCACGGATCAGTTAATATACTCAAACAATTTTGTTTTTTAGATTGAATAAAAATTTTATTTTCAAAGGGTTGAGCTGGAGAGGTCAAAAGAATTTCTCGATAAGGCTCTAACAAAATAATTCTTTATGCCCTATGGGGAGAAAAATTATTCCAGGACTTAAAAACAATCTGTAAAAATCCGGCCTCTAGTCTCTATATCAGTGATACCCAAACAATGGGTTGCGAGCCACAATAGGCTCACGCCAGAGGTTTTTTTTCCAAAAGCCATATGAATGTATCGGTTGGTTATTGTTGTAAAGTCGCGAAAAAAAAAAAAAATTTCAAGATGTCCCTGGAGAAAAAAGTTTAGGAATCGCTGCTCTAGATAATAAATTAACTTAGGAGTAAAAGAAATTTGTTACTCCGTGATGAATTTCGAAAAATTCAAAAAAAATCTGGTGTGACTGTCGCACATCACACAACTTTACCTTCGGTAATCGAAAGTTGTGTTTTCTGTGTTTGTCACACCAGATTTTTTGTGTCGACATATATATAGTTTCCGCCGATATATTAGAATTCAAGATGTAAGAATTATTAGTATGGAAAATATTTATATTTTGTTACCATGGCAACCATTTCTCCTATCCTTCCTATGAAGTACAAGAGTAAAGCGGTCTTCAGAAGATTTCAATGGCAAAATGAGAATATACAATTTAAAGAGCATCTAAAAAATAATTGATTTTTGAATTTTTAATCAAAATCGTTGGAGCGAATTTTGAGAAAATCGAAAAAAAAAACAGAAAAAGTACAACAGTAAAGTACTAGCACTTTTTGATCGATTTTGATCAAAAGCTTATTTTCACGCCCTAGGTGGGTGGGGGTCACTAACTTAAATATAAAATTTCAACCTCTTAGCTCAATTCCTTCATGCTTAAAATTGAACACACACCATATATCCATCAAAATCTCGACATCGAATTTTTGACATGAAGCCAATACTTTCTCTCTATATAGTAACATATATAGAGGTAAGAGAAAGTAAAAATAAAATGGAAAAAACGTATGTATGTATATGTTCTATAGAAATCTACAATTTTCAATGAATCTATTTGAAATTAAGTACACGTATAGTACATGGACCAGGGAGTAACGTAGTAATAATTTGAATCTTTAAATATTTTGGGGAATTAATTATAATCAAATTTCTTCAATATGGGAACACAAAATAGATTCCAAGTTGGCTTGGAAATTAGAGAGGTAGTTAGTTGCCCTGCTTAATAGTTGAAATATTAAATTGCACTCATCTAAAAAAAATTATTTAAAAATCAATGTCCAGGGCATTCACATTTATTTTTTGTTTTATATTAAAAGAAAATAATAAATTAGTTCTTTGATAAAAAAATTGCGATCTCTCTTCGATAGAAATATTATTGTAGTTTATTTTATTTTCAAACGAGTAAAAACTTTCTTCTTGTATCTAGTGCAAATGCCAGAATAAGGGGATGAAGATGCCGGTAACGGAGAACATGCGCATTTGGGTAATTAAAGTGAAACAGGAAGGATGTGCTGAAGTATATAAATGATTAATGCGAGCCGGTTGCAAAATACTATGACCTACAGGGCCGCAGACAGGGGGGGGGGGGGGGGCAGGGGGATATATCCCCGGGGCCCGGGCCCTTTGCGTTCCAACCTTAAAATTCTAATAAAAAATAATTTCAATGGTTAAAAAAAAATCATTTTGTTGAAATTTTTTTCCCGAAGGGGTCCCGGGGCCTTTAAGCTCTTGAAATTTTAATAAAAAAATCATTTTCGCAGATTTCAGTGTCTAATTTTTTAAAAATTTTCCATACCCCCAGACCCCCCGACCTCTGTCAAGGTCAATAAATTATGGTAACCCTATTTTTAGGAAATTTTAAAAAACTTTTAAATAAATTTTTTATTTAAATAAATATTTTAAGCTATGTATAACTGTTTCAAAAATTGAGTCAAAAACTGTGTAAAAAATTGTTGCCACAATAGCCTTTTACATACTAAAAAAAAAACGAAGGGTGGGGGTGGGGGGGGGGTCGTATTATTATGTAGCCCCGGGACCCATCAAGTCTGTCTGAGGCCCTGATGACCTATGATACTATTTCTTTGATAAAAAAATTGGCCGGAAATTTGTCCTCTCTTGTAAAATTAGTAAAATAGTAATTAAAATTTTAATTTTACTCTCCAATCTCCAGGAAATTTTTAAAATGGAGGTAAAAAGCGGTATGAGGATTTTTTATCTTTTAAATTTTAAGAATGAAATATTAATTATTCTAAAAGATTTTTGAGAACCGGAGAATAGAAGAATATAAGAAAAAGAAAAGTTGAAATTCATGTCACGAAATATTTCCAAAAAAGTCGGAAACGGAAAGGCCAATTGAGGAAAAGAGAAGCCTCTCCTTAATTATATCCCTAAGAGAGAGAAGGTCCCTAAAATAAATTGATTGTGCCCCATGTTGTCCCTCAGGCTTTTCCAAGTCAATTGTAAATAAATTTACGTATTCATCTGCCTGTTCGAATTGAATTACGCAATTCATGAATTCCAAAGCTATTGAGGAAGAGAGTGAAAAGAAATGGAGAAGGGGAGAGACATTTTACATTGACTAAGATGTATTGCTAAAAAAAAGGTAAACAAAATTATTCAAACCTAAAAGGTTTTTAAATGATAGCTCTCAAAAAGCCAATAGAAACGGATATTAAGAAGTTATAATTTTCCTCAAAGCAGAATTTATTCGCTACGTTGCTCAATTATTAATAATAATATTCTGCGAAATTGAAAAAGCTTATAGCCACTTCAAAAGTGTGTCGGACAAAAGACGCCACTTCAAGGAATAAGACTCTCCTCTATTAAAGGGGGAATGCCCCGCCTAGTCTTCTGTTCTACCTCTTGAGACGTGAGATTAATTTCTATTTGTCCCTTGATCTCCTTTTAATTTATGGAATTAAAATCTTGAAGCAAAGTTTAAAACATAATTGAAAACGTTGATAAAAAAAGGAGCCAGCAGAAAAGAAAGCAATATAATTTCTTCTTCAGTTTGTGTTTAACATCTAACTTTTCGGTCATAGAGTTGTCTTAACCATCATCAGAATTTTAAAATATAGATTTCTTTCTGATTAAGATAGTATTATTCTAAATTATATAAGTTGTTGATTAATTATAATATTTGTAGGTAGGATTTCGCGTAATTTCATTTATTTCCTCTTGGAGCTGACATTTCGGCCCTCTTAAGAACCATCTTCAGAACTATTAACATAACAATATAAAAGAACTTACACAAATTCAATCACATTAATACAAATTGAATCAATATTTATCACTAGGGGTGTCATTATCAATTTAATTTCCACAATTTGTGATTAGTTGTATGCGTCCTTTATATTCGACCTAATTACATGAGAAAGTCGTAGGTATTTGTTAAATTTAATATAATTATTCAATAACTTTTATTATTGTATTATAATCTGTGAATAAACAATGTATTTTAAAATTCTGATGATGGTCTAA